>NDXB01009105.1:167384-178296 GCA_002631895.1 Agapornis roseicollis
TTTTTTTTTTTTCCAAGCAAACATACACTACCAGAGGAGGGTTTTTTAATTCACCTAAATTTAGTCATCCTTAAAGCTCAGGCTGACTGAGCTGGTTGCTTAGGATTCCTCTGTAGGTGTTTAAGTTTGAAGCAATGAACCTTCTGGCAGCCCATCTTTCTCTCTAAAAGTTACTAAGGGCATTTTGGTGATTAACAGAGTGAAATAACTTTTACATGGCTGAATTTAATCAGCTAATGAATCCAGGCTCACAAACCCTTCCCAGTCTTCGGTTATTCAGTAGTCACTGAAATGAAGTATCAATAAGAACTAGTCCTATTGATTTATGATTTTATTTATCTGTATAACCGTCTTCCATCATCAAAGTGGGAGATACAATGACATTGTGCTACAAAAGAATTATTGTACTGCAAGATGTAATTGAATTTAAGAGGCATTATTTAGGTGAACAAACAGAATACTCTACATTTATCAAAGTGTAACATATTTCACTAGTATCTAGGCATGTATCTGAATCTAAGGGAAGGAAGTGCAGCAATTCTGCATTTACACAGGGAAGTAAATTTACTTCCAGGGAACTGATGCTTCTAGGAAAAATATGTTCAATCTGTAATAAGAGTAATTTAATCACCAAAAGCAAAAAAAAAAAAAAAAAAAAAAAAAAAAAAGAAAAAAAGGTGGCCTNTTACCCAATCATTGATCCAAATATACTGAGGATGTTGCCAGACTGTAAACTAACAAACTGTATCAACTGCAATGATAGTAAAGCTTGAAACAAAAAGCAAAAAAAAAAAAAAAGAAAAAGAAAAGAAAAGAAAGAATGCTGGCATTTTCCTTTTGAGAAAAACTAATTGCATCTTAATTGGTATTAAGAAACACCACTGCAAAGTTTGCAGTCAGTACATTCAATAAGCATTAGCATAAGAAAACATACAGATCATCCTGATCAGTGCAATTCAAATAAACAGATTCTGGTTTTGAACCTAAAATTTTAATCTTAAGAAAGCTTTCTTTAGTTATCCATAGCCATGGATGGATGAGATCTACACCATCTTGGGAAATCAGTTGGATTCTACTTATAACTTTAGTAATCATTGATGACAATAGTATTTTTTAATTTGACAGGTGGGAAAAATTACTAAATTCCTTAAAGTGACTGTTTAAAAATTGCAATTTCATACATTATCATAAGAAATTGAAAGAAACTCATGAAACTGTGTTTAGATTGAAAAGATGATCCAAATGCCTTCTGAGTTATCAGTAGAAGATTCAGCTATTTTTAAATTTCAAAGTGATTTATTTCACATTTCTGAAAATCCAGAATTATACAAAAGCTGTTTAGGGGAAATATCAGCAAAGGAGATTTCCAGATATATGAACTAATATCATAAAATCATTGAATAGTTAGGTTGGAAAGGACCTTAAGATCATCTAGTTCTAACCTCCTGCTGTGAGCAGGGATGCCTCACCTTAGACGTCATCCAAGGCTCAGTCCAACCTAGCCTTGAACACTGCCAGGGATGGAGCACTTACAGCTTCTTTGGGAACCCATTCCAGTGCCTCACCACTTCACAGTAACAAACTTCTTCCTTATATTCCATTACCCATTGTCACTACTCTCCCCTATGAAGAGTCCCTCCTCAGAATCCTTGTAGGCCCCTGCAGATATTAGAAGGCTGCTATGAGGTCACCATGCAGTCTCCTCTTCTCCAGGCTGAACAGCCCCAACTTTCTTAGCCTCTCTTTTTATGGGAGGTGCTCCAGCCCCCTGATCATCCTCATGGCCCTTCCCTTCACTAATGTCTAATGCCTAGACAGTGATCTGACAAAACCATCAGAACACCATTATGTTGATGATTTCTAATTAGTCTTCCCATGTGCAGCTAATCAAATTATCAGAATTTTTTAAAATCTCTCCCCTACCTCTACCATTGGGTACAGTTTAAAAATATACTGAAAAACACATAGTGGCAGGATGGTATCGCTGTTTTCCACTTTTCCCATTCTTTGCCTAAAATTCAGACCGTTTATCCAACTTGTGATTGTACTCTATAACCAATTTAATAGGAAAAAAGAATATATTACAAAAGCCCACAAAACATTTTTTTTCCCATGAGATCACCAAATGGGGATGGGTGGTGAGGAAAAGACACAGCTGCCTATTTTGAGGACTGCCTACAGGTAGGGAGGTACAAGTGTAAAAAGCTTTCTATCACTCCTGACAGGATTATTCTTTCTCAGTGTTAATATTTAAATGCTCAAAGTTATCCAGCCATTTAAATTTCTACTGGTACCTAACAACACCTGCTGAGCACATTTCAACTCTCACTGAAGTCAGTGAGATGAAGAAGCTCACTACCACACAGGGTAAAACTCCCAATGAACCAACAAATAATATCTGAGACTTCAGAAATAGCAGGCATTCATGGACTTACAGGTTGTAGGTGCTCTGATTTACCATGTTTTTGCCTGAGTTAGGGATAAGCAGGATGAATTATTGAGAACATCTTTTGAGAAACCAAGCATCTTTGTCCCTTGAGCCACACCAAAATACAAGAAATAAATATTACCCATTTGAATCTTAAACCTAATACTGTTTTAACAGATATGCAGGACCAAAGTCCTACAAAGAAGTATTTATGCGAATGTCTGTGAGCACATAGGTTTACACAGAGAAAGAAGCAGGTAACAGGAAACAATGGGGAAAACCCCCTGATTTTGACTAACCTTGCAGTAAACTAAATACACTTTTACTTGTGTGAAAATATATCTGCAAAATAATGAGATCCAGCATATTATTATACAGCAACCCAAGACTGCTGTCAGTTTGCAAATAAATTAAGACACAAAACTTGCCCCCAGGGAATTTACAGTGTGATTTCAGACATGACACAGGGTAACAATGACAGAAAAGAATATCTGGGACAAGAATGATAACTATTAAATAGTGTTGTGATGTACTTGTTTTAATGATTGCTTCAGATACTTTAAATATGATTATTTCCTTTCTCTAGCTCTTTTAATTCTACCTCTCTTCTTTGGCTGACACTGGTTGGTGTGCAGGCACATCTGAAATGGAAGGGGTTTGCTGGATATGCTCAAACAGGTGAGCCAACTGTCCTCAGCCTCATTATTTTTTGATGTACAGTTGTTTTTTCTTCAAAATTAGAGCTCTAACACAGCTCTTTCTTACCGTGATTGCAATTCCATCCACCTTATTGTCTACAGAGAATAGGAAATAGTATGAAAATTATACCTGCACTTAATTAGGAGCAAACCGTGAACTGTTCAAGGAAAATGGCAACTAAATATGGTAATATGATTTCTGCTCAGTTTGAGGTACCAGAAATTTTTATTTTCTTTTCACACATTTCCCTCCTTTAAAATATCTCTTTCTTCCTTTCAGAATCACCCTTTCCTTGCACACAATATATTTGCCATTTAAGCATTTAATAAAGGAAATACGGCATAGTATTTTTGTCCAGATTCTAAATCATGCATTAAAACATGTTTTAAATGCAGTATTCAAAAATATGACAAAAATTACATGCAAAAGTGTCATTGTATTGATAATCTTATCCTAGAATGTATAAGCCTAAAGAGCACTCATCTTAATTCTGTTTCTTTTAGTCCAATTTTTTATTTCTATATGTGCTTGAAATTAGTAGGATGACTGACAGATCAAATCAGCAATTCCAAGCAAAAAATGGCATCAGTTGTACTTATTTTGGAGAACAATTTTCTCACTGTTGTCCAGCCAGTAAAAGGAAGGGATAGGTATTCTTTGTGATAGTATAAAAATGGAAGACAGACAATGAATATAGTAGCTCAATAAAGAAATCAGTAACGTTAACTGGTGGATGAGACTTTTGAGTGCTGAAAAGCTTCCAAAAATTCCATTTTCGGGTGAGGTACAGAAAGAGCTAGATAACTTAGAAAGGATAGGAAAATACAAAATTGCAGATACTGTTAATTATATATGTATTTTGTAATAAAACCAGAAAGACACAGAAAACAATTTAAGTCAAATCTACAAACAAATTTTATGTAAAATATGGGAAAAAGAAAGGGAAAGGGAGGGAAGCATAGAAGCAAGAATCCTTGTTAGTGAATCTGGGTGTTATGATCTTAGACTTCAGACAGGACCATTGTAAACCCCTGTTCTTAAGATTTAAATTGCAGGCCTCAACTGAGCCACAGTTTGGAATCCAAAGCAAGCAAGACAGGACAATGTCAGCATGTGCGTTCACTGATCATCTTCACAGTTTTCCCTCTGAATACATGGATTCAGCAAATGCAAATTCAGATGTAGGCTGATCACCTTCAAAGCACACTCTATAGATGTGGAGCACATTATCTGAGAAGTCATCTATTTTTGCAAGCACATCTCCATAGTAAAATAAAAAAAAAAAAATGCTGCTTTAAAGTTCCTTTAGATGGTAAAAAGCAAAGTTATAAAATGAAGTGTGGCACAGTGTGGATTCACCACCCTTGATTTGGAAGGAGGAGATAATTAATCACTTAACATTATGACAATAACCAAGAAAATCCTCTATCTTTTTGAAAATAATTTAATCAATCAGAGTACATTTCAATAGCACAACAGGTATGCAGCTGTAGCAATGGGCCTAATCTGCCAGCCATTCAAGGAAGGAGCTACTTGCAGTGTACCACACCTTCTTTCTGGCCCTTTTATGCCTAGTAGGTTTCCACAGAAGTTACAGTTCATGGAAAATGAATAGTATATACCCTAAGCTTACCTGAACAAGCAGGTGAGCTGTAATGGATGTTTGCATTTGCAGTGAAGGGCTACTGAAACCAACAGCTTAGGTATTAACCAAGGCACCTGGATGTAGCATGTTTTACACTGTTACAAAGAAATAATATAGTCACAACAAATGACTCATTTTGGAGGAAACATCTCTATGAATTTAAAATTGTGCACATGTCTAAATGGTCTTCTTCAATAGACCATTGTCCAGAGAACAGGGATTATAGAGTCTAGCTAAAGTTACTGAGTGAAAAAATGGTAACAAAGTAATAAAAATCACCTACAATTTTTTTTTTTCAGAGTGGTACATGATACAAAAATAAGTCTTTGGTGCATTCATTTAAAACATACTTAGAGTATCATTGTAAAATCTCTGAATTTAATTCACAAATGAAATTAGGAAATAATACTTAGCAGAAAACAGGCAACTTATCTATTACTGCATATTCATGGACAAATAAAAGCTAAAGACATGCAACATCTTGTAACATATATTTATAAAGCATGGAGCCAACTGTAGTTTTCACACAACAGAGAATACTGGTAATGTCACAGTCTCCTAACGTCCACTAAATCAAATATTTATTTTAAATGCTGGATTGGGAAAAGTTTGAATCATAACAAGAAGAGATTCTATAGGTACATTGTGAATAAGAGACAGACCAGGGACAACGTAAGCCCCCTCCGGAAGCTATCGGGTGAACTGGCTGCACAGGATTTGGAGAAGGCTGAGGTTCTGAATTACTTTGCCTCAGTCTTCAATGGCAAAGGCTCTGACTGCACCACCCAAGTCTTGGAAGGCAGACACAGGGACTGTGAGAATGAAGACCTTGGGCCCACTGTAGGAGAGGATCTGGTTCAAGANCTTCAATGGCCTCTGACTGCACCACCCAAGTCTTGGAAGGCAGACACAGGGACTGTGAGAATGAAGACCTTGGGCCCACTGTAGGAGAGGATCTGGTTCAAGACCATCTTAAGAACCTTAACATACACAAGTACCTGGGACCTGATGAAATCCATTCGGGGGTCCTGAAGGAGCTGGTGAATGAAGTTGCTAAGCCACTGGCCATCATATTTGAAAAATAAGGGCAAAATCTTGGAGCAGATTCTCCTGGAAGGCATGCTAAGGCACATGAAAAACAACAAGGTGCTTGGTGGCAGCCAGCATGGCTTCACTACGGGAAATCCTGCCTAACCAATTTGGTGGCCTTCTATGATGGGACTATGGAACTGATGGACAGGGGTAGAGCAGTTGGCATCATCTACCTGGACTTGTGCAAAGCGTTTGACACTTTCCCCCATGACATCCTTGTCTCTAAATTGGAGAGACATCAATTTGATAGGTGGACCACTTGGTGGATAAAGAACTGGTTGGATGGCTGCACGCAAAGAGTTGTGGTCAATGGCTCAGTGTCCGCTGGAAGCCAGTGATGAGTGATGTCCCTCAGGAATCAGTGTTGGGACTGGTCTTGTTCAACATCTTTGTAGCTGACATGGACAGTGGGATTGAGTGCGCCCTCAGCAAGTTTGCCGATGACACCAAGGTGTGTGGTTCAGTTGATACACTGGAGGGCAGGAATGCCATCCAGAGGGACCTTGACACGCTTGTGAGGTGGGCTGCTGCCAACACCATGAAAGGTGGTGCTTGATGAGGAAATGAACATGAACTGACAGTGTGCGCTCGCAGCCCAGAAAGCCAACTGTATCCTGGGCTGCATCAAAAGGAGCGTGACCGTCAAGTCAAAGGAGGTGATCCTGCCCCTCTACTCTGCTCTCGTGAGACCTCACTTGGAGTATTGTGTGCAGTTCTGGTGTCCTCAACATAAAAAGGACATGGAGCTGTTGGAACAAGTCCAGAGGAGGACCACAAGGGTGATCAGGGGACAGCCATATGAAGACAGCCTGAAAAATTGGGACTGTTCAGCCTGGAGAAGAGAAGGCTGCGTGGAGACCTGATAGCAGCCTTCCAGTATCTGAAGGGGGCCTATAGGGATGCTAGGGAGGGACTCTTCATTAGAGACTGTAGTCACAGGACAAGGACAGGACAAGGGGTAACAGGTAACTTAAACAGGAGAAGTTTAGATTGCATATAAGGAAGAAATTCTTTCCTGTTAGGGTGGTGAGGCACTGGAATGGGTTGCAAAGGAAGTTGTGAGTGCTCCATCCCTGGCAGTGTTCAAGGCTAGGTTGGACGAAGTTTTGGGGTGGCATGGGTTAGTGTGAGGTAACCCCGCTTATGGCAGGGGGGCTGGAACTAGATGATTCTAAGGTCCTTTCCAACTCTAACTATCCTATGATTCTATGATATGTGGCAAATCTAGTCAATTTTTTGGGACTTTTCTTTGCAGATGTAAGCTACACCTTTAATGTCCTCAAGATTTTAAACACTGCAGTATAATCTAATTCTTTTATCTTGGCTATTATTTGTGCTTTTCATAGGTGGCATTAATTCTCACAGGTTATGAACTGAAAAGGGTGAGATCTATGTGGCTTTGCTGCCAGACTAACTACCTGTATCTACTCTGGATCCTTGGCTAAGCATCTAATTGTTCAAGAGTTACTATGTGATATCTGATGACATGGAACATGTGGCCACAAATTATTTGAATTTTACAGGATCTTTCAGGGAGGGGGAATTGGACAGGATGGGAAATAAGTGAAATGAGACTATGATTTTGATGATATGAATGGATAATGACAGAAGTTTAGGACAGCACACGCCATTATTCTTTCCAATTAACTAAAATAATTTTGCCCACCATAAAATTGAATACCATTCCATAAGCATTATATATAATGTAGCATAGAGTTACTTTCATATAGAAATAAAATCTGAATTATTTAACTATTGCTAGAGTAGTCAGTGGAGCAGCAATACAGTCTATATGATAAAGCTCAATCAACAGCATTAAAAATGAGAGGTGAGTGAGCTGGGAATATAGTTCACGTACTGCTCTCATAACACTTCTTGTCATTTCAAATTGCAAATAACCAAATGAATTTTCACAGGCAATTAGTTGTTAAAAATACCTGTGAAAGCAAGTATACTCCCAGTGTCTCCAAGTAATTTAGACCAGCAGGTGTTGAGGAAGAGATACATCTTCAACAACGCACATAAAATTTCCATGTATCATTAGTAAGACTCAAATAAATTAATTTTGAGGATAAGATAACCTACTGTTTCTGTCTTATGTTTAATGAAGAAACAACCAACTACAAAAGCTACATGGCACAAAAGTCTTACCACTCCGAAGCTTACTAAGCTGTTCTCCTCAATCAGAAGACATTTCATAATGCAGCCCTGTGAGTATTAATTGCACTGACAGTTCTATTGCAAGACCCATAAATTAGCAAAATGTGATTCTGTTTGGTTTCTTTAAGTGTAGAAAAGTGAAAAGCATAGAGTTTTTATCAGAAAATAGCAAGGTGGCATGTCAGGATCATACAATGCAGTGAAAAAATGATGAAAAGTGTACTTTTCAACATATGCTTACACTTAAATGTATGTATATGTGTGCTTGCATACAGAACACTTTGATAAGGACTATTGCAATCTTCTGTTTTGCAGAATACCAGATATGTGACAACACTGTTAAATCAAGCTATAATCCTGCTTTCTGTTATACAATCTATTAAGAACAATATTAAAGAAAGCACACTTTACTGTGCATCTACAAGGTATCTGTAATTTGGGAGTGACTGAAGACTATCAAAGTTCAGACCTGTGCCTAGACATCTTTCCATCCCCCATATTTAGGTATAGAGATTTTTCAGAATCAGGTTTACCTCCAGATAAAAAGCTAATTTTCTAAGATCAGCCCCTGTCCAAAGATGACAGTGATTTACTGAGAGAGTCTAGAGCTGTCAGAATCTAGCCTAGTAACACCCATCTGATAATTTATGACAAAATGGCTGACATATTATTTGACAGATTCATAGAATGGCTTGGATTGGAAGGAACTTTAAGTTCCAACATCCCTGTCACAGGCAGGGACACCTTCCACTAGACCAGGTTGCTCAAAGCCCCATCCAACCTGGCTTTGAACACTCCCAGGGATGGGGCAGCCACTTCTCCAGGCAACTTGTTCCAGTGTCTCACCACCCCATAGTGAAAAATTTCTTCTTAATATCTAATCTATGCCTACTCTTTTCTGATTTAAAGCCATTATCCCTTGTCATATCACTACATACCCTTGTAAAAAGACCGTCTCCAGATTTCTTGTAGGCCCCCTTAAGGTATTGGAAGGCTTCCCTGAGCCTTACTTCTCCAGGCTGAACAACAGTAGCCCTCAGCCTGCTTTCATAGGAAAGGTGCTGCAGCCCCCTCCTCTGGATTCACTTCAACAAGTCCATGTACTTCATATGCTGGGGGCTCCAGAGCTGAACACAGAGTTCAGGCTACTCCAAAGTTCCCATGTTATTTTGTTATGGATTATGGTCTTGGTGTAACATAAATAAAGCACCAACTATATTTTTACATTATGCAAATGGTTTGAGACATAGGTCTATATGAACAGTAAGAGTTTGCTCAATGATTCTAATATTCATAATCTGTACAATTAGTCCTCCAAGAAAAATGGAAGGAACATAGGAATTAAAGAATAGAAAGATTTAAGGTTTCTCTACTTAATTTACAGATTTAGCCCAGGTGTCAATATTAGAAGGCTAGGCTTTCACTGCAGTAGGAAAAAAAAGACAGAAGGATCCATAAGCTTAAGAGTCTGCTTTCTCATGAGATGACTACCTCCCAGTAGCACCTGTCTCCTGCTGGCAAGCATCAACAAGGATCTCAGTTTGGGGTTTTTTACTTTAAAAAAAGTCTAAAAGTAGGTAGAATGAATCTGTCACTCTGTTGCTGAAGGCCTGGTATATATGGAGACAGGACAACCAACCTTGGCTGCTGAGGTTTTGCAGAGGTTTCCCACAGAAATTGTATATGTGCAGAGGCCACAATTTACCAGCCATAAATAGAAATTTCTATTACACTGTTCTCTTCTACTCAGTGAAGTATCATGTAGGACCTAAGACAAATTTACTAGCACACAAGGTGATAAAATATCCTTGTCAACTTTCTTTAAAGTCACAAACTTGTACTAGCTCCATAACTACATTTCTTTTATTTCTGAAGGAGCAAGTTTAAGAAATTGCTGGAATTTACTAGTGAAGTGTTCCAAAATGAAAAGCACAAGAATTTACACGTAGAGAAGCTTTATTTAAACACTGAATAAGCACCTGAAACTTGTACTAGAAATGGTGTTAGAAGGCTTCAGCTCTAATTGAAAAACTGAGAATTAAGTAAATAGCCCACAAAGAAGGAAAGAAAATTATTACAAAGAAGATTGTACTCTGGAATTCAAAAAACAGAGGAAAAACTAAAAAACGTGAGAAATCATACTGCATTTGAGTTTGCACAATAAATGAAAACACATCATTAACAGGCTCTTCAGGCAGAAACTTAAAACTACAAGGAAATGGGAGAGATTTTGATAGAAGACGAAAAAAGCACAGCTTAATAAAATCCTTGAAATTTGGGATAAAATGTCCCTGAAATTAAAATTCCTTACTTCAATTTCCAGTAAGACTGTTATAGAATCATCAAATAGTTATAAATATGTTATTAATAATAGTAATAGTTATAAATGTGATGGCAAAGGAAAGGTGGTTAGTAGGAGTGAGGACAAGAAACAAACTACACATATTTAAAATAAAAGCAGGGGAACAGGTTTTCCTCATGTTAGAATTTTCAATTAGTCTATCAGATGAATGTAATGTCTAACATTGAGAGCATTGTAGATAAGGGACAGGTGAAAGAAAAAAACAACAGAAGAGATATAGGCAATTATAGACTTGTTGCTGAACAGAGTTGTATAGCAAGCAGAAAAACAAGCAGAAAAATAAAGGAACATGTGTTCCATTACTGAAATACACAGATTTAATAAAATAGATTTCCCCACACATATTTCTCGAAGTGGATGACTGAGTGTTTTGACATACCCATCATGGTAGACTTCAGACACAACTGACAAATGGAAGAATATTAGTTGAAGTGGTACTAGTGGTTTTAAGATCACAAGGAACTATCCAGTAAAAAAAAAAAAAAAAAAAAAAAAAAAAAAAAATTTTAAAAAAAAAACAACATCA
>NDXB01009105.1:178379-191786 GCA_002631895.1 Agapornis roseicollis
AAAAAAAAAAAAAAAAAAAAAAAATGGTAATGCTTTACACCAAGAACAGTTTGCTAGATTTTCACAAATTGCACTATGTGTAAAGGAAAGGAACAATGAAAACTTACTATTTCATTTATACTGCACTACCTCCTAACAATGAAACTCTATTCAGTACTGAGCTATTGCAATGTAAAGCAATAGGAAAGGATTATTTGCATTCCTTGCCTATGTATTGCTCTTTCACCCTAATAAAAAAAAATACCCAAACCAGAACATACTAAAACCAACCCAAGCAAACCAAACCCTTAGTTCTTCCCACCAGAACACATTGCAAATTCTTATATAATGAAATGCTCCATTGCATTTCTTTCCTATAAAATTCATCATGACATCTTCCTAACCACTTCTTTCTCAGTATTTTTTACCTTACATTTTAATACTTAATTTCTGATCCTTTACTTAAGATGCATATCAAAATTCTGTTTCAAGAAATGTAAAATATGCATGTGATTTATTCCTACCTAGAACTGCTAAATATCATCTGAAGTACAATTAGAAAAACTGTATCAACATGCTGTTGTGGATTTTACTATACTTCATAATCACAGCCAAGCATTTGATTTATTAGGTCACAGATATATAAATCCAACATGAGATCATCAAGAAAAATTGCAAGATAAAGGACTCTCCTTGGATTCAATAATCCCAGCTCTTTTCCTCTCTGTCTGAGGGTGAAACTACAGCTCAAATACAGAAGAACACACTTTCCAAAGGAAAGGAAGGATTTATTGATCAAATGATAAACAACCTGAGATTTTCATCAGCTCCAATAACTGTTATATAGAAGTCTGAAATTTTCTGGTAGTTCTGTGACTCCTTTAAGGCTGTATTTTACATAGTAAATTCGGTTTGAATTTTGTTACATGGGTTACCTGTCATTTAGGAGTGCTCAGAATTCACTGGATTTGGTAGACATTTCAACTTGATATCTTTGCTTGTTGAATTGGGCCCCTAAAAGGAACAAGATCTGTCAAGTTTTGTTATTTCTGTGAAGATGACTGCAATATTTACATGCCGTATTTCCATCTATTAGATGATGGCAAAGAACAGCAAATTAGAAGGGCCCAAACACAACAGATTTGACTGTAAGAAGCTTTTCACCTGAGGTTAGAATCCGGCCCATTTTTTGAACTGCTAATGTTTTTATAGAAAATTAGGAAACAAAAAAAAAACCAAAACCCAAAAGAAAAAAAACAAAATCAAAACAAACAACAAAAAGAAAAAAGAAAACCAAAACACCACCACAACAACAAAATCAAAAAAAAAAAAAACAAAAAAAAAACCAAAACCCAAAAGAAAAAAAACAAAATCAAAACAAACAACAAAAAGAAAAAAGAAAACCAAAACACCACCACAACAACAAAATCAAAAAAAAAAAAAACAAAAACCCAAAAAAAAAAAAACAAAAACCCAAAAAAAAAAAAACAAAAACCCAAAAAAAAAAAAACAAAAACCCAAAAAAAAAAAAAAAAAAAAAAAAAAAACAAAAAAAAAACCAAAAAACAAAAAACAAAAAACAACAGAATCAAAACTGAAAACCCAACACTGAACCCTCACAATGTAATGATGGGTACATTAAACAGACTAAAGACAGATCAAGAAAAGGTAAAAAGAGCAGTTAAGATTTTAGTATGAATGCTTTAAGATATCTTGAAGAACTTCAGTTAGAGAAACACATAGTCATAAAAATTAGTTGATTTTTATTTTTAATACATCATCTCAAAGTTATGAATATCATATTAGTAGAAGATTTTAGGGGAGCTAGAGAAAGATTGAGAACTTGATATCAATTTAAAACATTTCAATGCCTTTTCTGTATAATTTCAATATAATCATTCATCAGCTGCACAAAGATTTCCACATTAAATTAAGATAGATACAATTAAATCCAATTATTCATTTCAATCAAGATCTGATTACACAAGCTGTAGGATTTCTGCTATTATACTTATTTATACCAACAAAAGATACATTAATATCATGTGTAGATAGAATACTTGATTTGTAACTGCTAGATTTAATTACAACTTATAATCAATTTGAATTTTTGAATAAACTGTTCTAAAAGTACTGCTAAAAAGTTGTATGTTTGAAAAACTTTTTCTAATACACAAAATTTCTGTAATCCAAATAAACACAGGATGTGGGTGTAAGCAATTATTTATCAAAATTAGAGGATTTTCTGTCTCACCATCCCACAGATTCCTCCTTCACCACTGAAATAGAAGGGTAAATACCTATATCTAAACTGAGGATATGAGTAACATTGACATTTAAAATTGAAATTTAAAGAGTAGTAAGGAAATATATTTGGAATTAGCAAAAATGTTCTCATTCTTCCAGTTCTTCTGCAGGAAGAACTCCTTCAGAACTCCCCTATTATACATTACCAAAGATGCTGTGTGTGCATATATAAATCTTAAACAGGACAATAAATTATGCCAAGGAAAAAAAAGCCAATCCTCATACAATTTGACATAATTTTACAGGTTATCTATAAATATAAATCAAATTTATCAGTAAGGCAGGATATCTTGTTACAAGGTAATGATTTTATATGGAGTTAGACTGTAAGACAAAAAGCCTCAAACTTGCCTAGCAGCAAGTTTAAAGAATCCTGAACACAAACTCTAGAATAATAGTCTTTAATTTTGCTAATTTTCATCAGTATTTTTGAGTGCTTTACAAAAAACATTAAAAAATCAAGTAACTATATTTAGTGTCATTGTCATTTTTGTCTTTTCAGCAAATCCATTATAAAAAAAAAAAAAAAAATCAAAAAAAATAACTTAATTCCCAGACTTCAGTCTACAATTTCCTCATCTCTAAGTAGCAGAAGATGACTTTCTGCATAAAGGAGTTAGATGATTAAAGTGCAATTTACTTCAAAGGCACAAATAATAAAGAGGAGGATTTGGAATTCCCTTTCACTAGTAATTTTGTAACAGCAACATCCTATTGAAACATCACCTTCTTCTCTACTTTATCTTCTAAGTTTATTTGAACCATTTGAATAAATTACAGCTTATAAGCATTATTGTGATGTATGGGGACTTGTCCTGTGAAAATTTTGTGACATGAATTTATTTAGCCATGTTACACATCTCAGTTGCTAAACAAAATATACATACCTAAGGAATTCCCTTACTGTTGTAGAGCTGTAAGTTCCAATAAAACAGAAAGAATTTGGCAAATGAAAGACTTCAATGTAGACTTTGTCCCACAATCTTTAATGTTACATATGTGACGTTACAATCAATGAATTTAATTCATAAACACTACACAGAATTTACTTAACCCATAAAAATTGCACATATTCTTCTGTGCATAGGAAAATTTGTCCCTAGTTTGGTCTAGGGTAGGTAGAAACTAAATATCAGATCTCTGATGAATCACACACATGCATGATTTAGAATAGGAAAGCACTTTGGACATTTAGCACACTGTTTAATATTCAATTTGAATATTACACAATCTTTGGTGAAACTTTCTGGTTTAACTTTCCTCGTACTCTTGACCCACTGTGCTTACAATATTTTCTGAATATCAAATGAGAACACTTTTTTCATATCTGTGTTTGTAAAACCAGTTGTTCCTATAGGTTATCAACTTCATCAAAATAAGGTAAGCTGTCTAGATACACTCTATCATGCAAGGCAGTCCAGGGAACAGTCAGATAGATTAGGGAACTAATCTGTTATTCATACAACAATAATCAAAATTGCTGTTTTGGCATAGTTACATTTTGTTTACTAGCATTATCAAGTTTGTTTTAAGTTACAGAAGACTACAGAGGAAATGTAAAACAGACAAACTAAACTGTTCTTAAAAACTCTTAAGAATCCTACTTTTTTTTTTAAACAAATTTTGAGTAACATTCTTACATAATTAGTATTACTATTTGACACCTAATAAAGATTGTTGGAGTCTGTGACATCAGTATACATAGTGAAGTTCTAGCCCAAATGTGTGGGTCAGTGCACTGAAAGACTGCTGAAAGTCTACTGTATTTTATCAGACTATTGTACTTACTAAGTCTGCTGAGATTAAGAACTGTATGCAGTGAAAAATTTGAGTTATGATTTCATGCAGAGTGAAACTCCAATACAATTTTCTACAAAGACAGATCAATACACCAGTGCATTGAGTAAGCTAATAAGCATCATAGCATTGTTTAATATCATCAGGCATGCAGGCTAGGCTTGCATAAAAAAACATTGGCCATTATATGTCAGTGACTGAATAGCTATGTTCATCATAAAGAAATGAAATCTATCTGAAATACTACATAAGTGCTTCAGCTTCTTTCCCTTGAGAAAAATAGTGTAAGCTAATTACAATTCTGTATTGAATATGAATAGCCATATCTGTCTTATCTCATATTTATGTGAAAGGAACCTTTTCCTAACAATTTATTTTCTAAAAGTCTCTATTTCAACCATTTGAATTTACTGTAATTTAGAAAATAAGTTACCTGCAACAGTAAATTCCATAGAATTATTTTTTTTAAAAAGTTTTCAGTAGTTACTACTGCAGTATTTATTCTGTTGAATTACCTGGCACTTGACCAAAAGAGTTGAAAGAGGAATATTAAAAGTGAGAACAGGCAATCCCAAAATCATACACAATACTCAGACACTTAAGTTGTAACTACCTCCAAGGATAGGGATATCAGAGTCTTTCTTGGCAACTACTCTAGTACTGAAACATTGACTGTGATTTTTTTTTTACCTTATATCCAACTGGAATTTCCCTTGCCATTTGCAATTATTACCTCTTGTCCTTTTACTGTATATCTCAGAAGATTATCCTTCCCTCTTCTCTTTAATTCTCCTTTACATAGCAGAAGTCAGAAATTAGATCTCCCCTTAGATTTTCCTCAGACTAAATAAAAACACTTCCCACAACCTCTCATCATACCTCATATCCTCTAGGCCCCTAAGCATCTTAAAAGCCTTGGAGTGGTCTCTCTCCAGTTTGTCAATGTCTCTTTCTTTTTTCTTGGGGACACCAAAATCAGATATTGTGTTCCAGATATCTTGTAAGTGCCAAAGGGAGGAGAGTATTCACTTCTCTAACCCCACTACCTTGTTCTTGTTAATGCAGGGACGTGTGTGTTAAACTGCCATTACTAAAGGTCACATTGCTAATTGATACTCCATTTATCAACCCCTGGTCCTTTTCTGCAGAGCTACAGGCAATTGCCAGCCTGAGCTGATATACAGGGCTATTCCCTTCCAGGTGCAGGATTTGCTCCCCTCATCTGGTGTTTTTCCACTGGTCTATAATGTAACTTCATTACATCATCCCACTATAGATGATGTCAAACAGCCTCACCCCCCGTAGTGATCCTTGAAGAAAAACATTCATTACAGGCCAGAATTCAAATAATACACTACTGCTCTTAAAGCCACAGGACAGCCAGTGTTTGCCATTAAGTCATCTCCCTAGCTGGAGACTGTCCAAAGCCTTGACAAAGGCAATATAAATTAATCAAATGTTTTCCCCTCATTCACAGTGCAATTCATCCCATTTTAGAAGGCAATTAGGTTGTTCAGACAGGATTTGTCCTCGGGAAATCCACACTGAAAGTTCACAGGTTTTCTCTTTTTGCTCATGCGCCTTGAAAAGGCTTGGAGGAGGACCCATTCTGGAATTTCTCTGTGATCTGAAGTATGTAATTCCCGACCTTCTATTATTTCACCTTGAAGGTGGGACATAACACTTGCCTTTCTTCTAGTCATGGGGAAGCTTCCTTGGTTGCCTCAATTTTCTAAAGCTGATAGTGAACAGTTGATTCAGCACCTATATTTTTTTCTGCTTGCATAGACCTATGAATTTGTACATGTCTATTTTATATACTTTTTCTTCTTTGAGCATCAAAAACATTTTTGGAGAGAAAGGGTAACCTTCATCCAGTTAAGTAGATTTGAGTTTTTTCACTATGCAAGTATTCAAGGTAAGCCCATACTGGCACACTGTGATAACACACATATTTTCACTGAGTGATAAACCATAGAAATATTCATATTTCTAGTAATTGCCTCACTCATGTATAGCTTTAGAATTCAAAGGCTCATTTTAAAGGACAAAGTTGCATTTACATCCGAGCTTCCTTTAGCTTCTGTGTTGTTTGTGCCTTAAGCAAAACATGCCTGCCTCCTTCCCTGTGCTTGCAGTGGGATGGGAGCAGAAACTTCACCTTTTATTTCTGAGAATAATGGAAAGATTCAGGTAGAAAAATATTGAAGCTTGCATGTATTAATGAATGAGAAGATTCTCAGTTTCCCTGTCAACTACTGTTGTAGTATTTTCTGGAATTTTGCCAGATAAAATTTTGTCACAGAGAAGCAATTAAAACTGTATGGAAAACTTTGCCACCCATGGCTACCTTCACACTCAATCTCTATTTAAGTGCAAATTCATAGCTACAAAAAAAAAGAGATCTATTGCAAATCAAAGCTGCAAAGTGAAAGATGCAAAACAATTCTAAAAATACACATGCTTTCAATGTCAGCATGTAATTAAGGTTTTTACAAAAAATGATACAGACAAATATAAAATCAGAACACATTTATATATCACCTTTCCTGATATCTATTATTCTTTTGATCTTTCATAGTGTATTCATGCTTCATAGATATCCAGCATCATATATGAAATTAGAATATATTATAACTATATTCCAGCACATAATGTAAACACATACCAAATTCCTGCTGTATTGTCAAAAAGACTTGATTTGTACTGATAACATGAACTGGCAGAAAAGTAATGTGATCTGAAGGTAACAAGAAAGTGTTGCAAGGTCTGCAAGCATCTTGAACTAAGCTCTGAATGATTTTTATAGAATATGTGCTCAAGATTAAAACTGCCTTATTACAGTGTTTCAGAACTGAGTCAAAACAGGGCAAATGTTTACCAGGTCTGTTTATTAGCATGTGCCTAATTTGTCAGAGAATTATACTTCAATTCCAAAACAAGAAATTTGAGAAAAAGCAGATGCAGAAAATTACATAGCATTCTTTTATTTGTCACCTTCTAGCATTTCATTAACATAGAAAGCCAGTGCCCTTAAGATTAATATTGTCAGAACTCTTAAAGGATTTATAATCTGATAGTCAACCTATTCCTTGCTATTATCTTAAACATTGTTAGATTTTAATGTCAAAAATGTTATAAAACCCTGAGAGGGCTGGACTGAAATAATTACATGGCATACATACTTCTCTCTAATGATAAAGAAAATATGCCTCAGGTTGTAGTTAAATGGAAACTTTTTGCACTGGTATGAAAATGGCAACCTCATAGGTCATTTTCACCTTTGCTTTACCTAAGTGTGCTTCTGTACCAGAGCAGTAGCATTGCCTACTATTTCTTTCATAAAATAACCTAATTCTTACTGTGTCTTTTGCAAAAAGTCAGTATGAAGTTTTAGTCAAGGAACTGGACTGTGAAACACAAATATCAGTAAACAGAACTGTTTCATCAGAAGTGTCTCATCAAAACGCTGGGGAAAAAGAATAAAAAATAAAAAAGCTGTTTTAAACAGGAATACCTGCAGATTTGATGATTTTTGCACAAATGCAGCTTGGGAAAAAAATCCCACCATCTCCCAACGTCCCCTCCCACAAAGCCCCCAAACCAGACATTCCGTCTATACCAGCAAAGCAGAAATTTTACCATTTTTTAGATAGGACCTGTTTATTTTTTTGAAGTATGAAGTATTACAGAAAAAATAAAGTTAACAAAACATAGAATCATAGAATCATAGAATAGTTAGGGTTGGAAAGGACCTTAAGATCATCTAGTTCCAACTCCCCTGCCATAAGCAGGGATACCCCACACTAAACCATGCCCCCATACAATTTTTCAAGAACTTTTCATAGGAATTCTCAATTGCTCTCATTCTATATTCCACAAAGAAAAGTCTGAATTAATAAAAATTTTATTTCTTTTTGGCTCTAGTAAGTGCCTGCCTCAATAGTAACTTTGTACATGACCTTGGGAAAACTTTTTAATCTCACTGAGTTCTTTCAGTGAAAATAATAGTTCCTCATGAGTACTAGAGATGACTGTAAATTAATTGATTTCCTGAGATGTTCCAATATTACAGTGGTATCAGCACAGCATATCAGAAATCATTTGAGAATAATTCTTCAAGAATTCTAGTCTCACATTTTTCAAATAAAGCTATGTCATAACAGGTCTCAAGCACAACAGAACTGGAGTACATTCCCTTTTCTGGCTTTCTGCCATGAGTGAATTTCACTCTTATTGAATTTTACTGCTTTCTTCATGCTACCAAAATTTTAAAACATCACTCTAAAAGAAAGAAAAAAACACCACATTTTTTTCCAACGTAATAGTATATTACTTTGCAAATTACTGAGATAATATTTGAAGGAAAAAAAAAAAAAGAAAAAAGAAGATTTATATTTTAACAAGTTATCACCTAAGTATTCAATGTGATTTACATGATTAGTTAACCTATTTCAGCATGAACTTTATTAAAATCATGGCTTTCTGTTTGGTTTTGGATGTAAATGGATTGTGTGTAAATTGTTGCATAAATGGACTGAACCCAGAAAATTTCCTTTGTTTCTGAAGTCACAGTTTCTAAAATGCAGAATTTTATCCACATGTTACAGTAACTGACTAATCTCGGAGCCGGATAGTGAAGGAAAGCTCATAGAATTTTAGTATACTTTCACTTCTAGAAAACTATTTCAATTGTCTATGGATTCTGTGAGTGACAGGTTTTGTGAATTCAGTCTATAGCTGCAGGCAGCTGAGTACAAGTCACACCTGTTTATCAGTAGCCAATAAACAGCAGATAAATATCTTGTTTATCACCTATGAATATAATATTCAGACAGTGAATAGCTGGAATACTCCAAACCATAAATTAAATACCATAGGATATGTATATATTTATTAAATATAATTATGTGATATTCTATATATCTGTCTTTCTTCTGTGGACAGAGTCAATATCACTAAAATTCTTGTGCAAGTTTTAAAACCTTGGACTGCTTGAGTAACCAAAAAATTACATCTATCAGACTACTTAGTGAGATCATTTTCAAATGAGCCTGAGTAAAGAAGTAGTTTGGAGTCAGTTTAACTCCTGTGTTCTAATGAAAGCACACACTTGATCTTCCTGCAAGCATCCTTCATTTTGCCAGAATTACTGTTACTACAGATGAGCAAACTCAGCCTGTCATTCTTCACAGGTCAGCTTCCAGACATATAGGAGGGTTACTATATTTAACTGAAGAGCTTCATTACTAATTATTTGGATTGGCAAGTCTCTAGAACCAGAGTAATGTTATTAATATGTACATTTAATGTCTAACAGGATAATTCTAAGAAAATTAAGCTTGTCTTCTCCAGATTTTATCGCAAGTCACACAGGAAAAAACTAACCAGTCATAGATTTTAAGGTATGAAAGGAGGAATACTGTCATCTGTTGTCACCTGTATCATATAAACATGATCAGAATCAACACTGTAACTTTTTTACCTTACTATAATTTATTAAAAAGCAAAATCAAAACATAAAAAAGCTTCCAGATTTAAATATTGAAAGCAGTGAAAAATACACCCAATGTTTTGCTTTCCTTTTTAAATATGCATGAAGTACCTAATCATGATTTTTATAGCTTCAGATTCTAGTTGCCAGATCTTATACCTTTATCAGATAGATAAAAGAACCCTTTAGCATGAGAAATTTTCTCTCCATGGAAATACCAACAGATAAATTGCTTCTCATTTTTTTTCTTGAATAAAGTAGCCAGATAAAACCTCCTCGTCTTTCATTCCAACTCAGGTTTTCTGACCATGAATCATTGTTGTGGCTCCTTCAGGAACATTTTTGCAATTTTTCAGTGTTTGTTTTAAAGCATGGAGGCAAAGCAATAATGGTCTCATTAATGCAATGTAATACAGCATCACTTATTTACTCAGTATTTGTGTACTTGTAAACCAAAGAACTTTGCTTGTTACAGCATTACTTCAGTAAGTCTTGTATTTTTCGCTCTGCACTATGACCCTTAAACCCTTTTGGTGTCACTACTTTCTCAGGAACGGCTCACAACCATTAAGTAATTTACATTCTTCTTCTTAGAATAACAAGATGTTAGAAAGAATTGGGGCGGGGAAGTGGGGTGTGTACAAATACTATCTGATGACTAGGCTATCAATCTGGAGATTCTCTTTCTTGCACCCATTTAACCTTCCATATGTATATTCAGGTTCAGATTCTTAACATTTCTTCAGATCTTGAATCCAAACAAAAATATATCGAAGAAAGTTTCTCACCTAAATACTTCCAAGATGAGGCTTCAGAGCATGAGGCTTACAATTCAAATTTCAAAGTCACAAAACATGCCACCCAGAACTCCTAAATCCTCCTGTGAGAGATAACTTCCCTGTGTAAGCTGGTCCACCTATAATCAAGGATATCCTCTAAAAGTCTGCATCTTCACTGACTACAGAACACTAAATTCCCAACACTACCACAACACACACAAACTGTCACGCACAGCCAAATTAAATTCATAGACTGCATCAGTTTTTCAGATGTTATACTGAAGATTTATTGTTCCAATTCTGCACATTATCAAAGAAAGGTTGCTGTGATAATAGACTGTAGTAATAAATCAGAACAGTGCCATCAAGTATAAACTGAGGACAAGCATTGTACACTGTGTAAATTAGTGTAAATTAGAGCCTTTAAAAAAAATACTAGATAATTAGATAATTTAAAAAATTATCTAAAACCTTTTAAATAATTCCAATACAATGACACAGTTAAAAAGAGCTTTAAAAAAAAATTAACCCAGGATATTTTCAATAGAGACATCAATTTGATAGATGGACAACTCAGTAGATAAAGAACTGACTGGATGACTACCCACAAAGAGCTGTGGACAATGACTCAATGTCCAGCTGGACACCAGTGACGAGTGATGGCCCTCAGGGATCAGTGTTGGGACCAGTCTTGTTCAACATCTTTGTTGGTGACAGTGGGACAGAGTGCACCCTCAGCAAGTTTGCCAATGACACCAAGCTGTGGTTTGGTTGATATGCTGAACAGAAGGAATGACATCCAGAGGGACCTTGACACACTTGTGAGGTGGGCTGATGCCAACCTCATGAAGTTTAACTATGCCAAGTGCAAGGTCCTACACCTGGGTTGGAGAAATCCCAGGCACAGCTACAGGCTGGGCAGAAAGGAGATTCAGAGCAGCCCTGAGGAGAAGGACTTGGGGTGTTGGTTGATGAGAAAATGAACATGAGCTGACTGCAGTGTGCGCTTGCAGTCCAGAAAGCCAACCATATCCTGGGCTGCATCAAAAGGAACGTGAGCAGCAGGTCGAGGGAGGTGATCCTGCCCCTCTGCTCTCGTGAGACCTCACGAACTATTGTGTGCAGTTCTGGTGTCCTCAACATGAAAAGGACACGGGGCTGTTGGAACAAGTCCAGAGGAGTGTCACAAGGATAGTCACGGGACTGGAGCATCTCCCGTACGAAGACAGGCTGAGAGAGTTGGGGCTGTTCAGCCTGGAGAAGAGAAGACTGCATGGAGAGACCATAGAGCCTGCCAGTATCTGAAGGGAGGATATAAGGATGCAGGGAAGGGACTCTTAATTAGGGACTGTAGTGAGAGGACAAGGGGTAACAGGTTAAAACTTAAACAGGGGAAGTTTAGATTGGATATGAGGAAGAAGTTCTTTCCTGTTAGGGTGGTGAGGCATTGGCATTGGAATGGGTTGCCCAGGGAAGTTGTGAATGCTCCATCCCTGGCGGTGTTGACCGCCAGGCTGGACAGAGGTTTAGGTGAATGGTTTAGTGTAAGATATCCCTGCCTGTGGCAGGAGGGTTGGAACTACATGATCTTGAGGTCCTTTCCAACCCTAACTATTCTATGATTCTGTGATTCAAACAAAACCAGAAAATACCAAAGACTAACAATCAGCAATTTTTATAATTAATGGATTAAATATGCCTGTATCAGATCTCAAACGTCTCATTCTTTAGTAATTTTCTAGAAAAACAGTTCAATAACATTTCATCATAAAAATAATCCAAAGTTCATAGTTCTTTAGCAGGGAAAGGATTATTGCAATCATATACTTTGTTCTGCATCACACAGAGAGGAGTATTTCCCTGAAATAATTACAAAGTCCTTCCTTTCCAGTCTTGCCAATTTTCTCTGAAGCTTCACAGTATTTTAGCATCTTCTTCAAATTGTGAGTTTCCAAAATGGAACCTACTATTCTAAGAACAGTTACTGTCCTATAATTAGGTTGTTTATTAATATAAGGATGTTTATTGTTATTACTCAATGGAGCTTCTTGATTCAAAAGTAAGAAAACATAAAAATTTATATTCATTACTTTTTTTGGTTTTTTAAACAGTATAAAAATTATATGCAGTTAAATAGTATCAGAAATTCTGTTATGAAGGAAGCATTTTTGCATGTTATATAACTGACAAATTAATGTCAAAACAACCTGCTGAGCAGTCCCCTTTTTCCCCTTTGTAATCCATAAAAAGCCCAGTGACATTATGTCCCCCAACAGCCTAAGTTTAACAAATTGTAATAGGAACACTAAATCAATTCAATTCAATTTATTTAAACAAGACAAAAACCCTGAGGAGACCTTCATGAATTCATTTAAATGACAACCTCTAAAGTTAGGTCCTAAAGTAAGCAGTGAAAAGAAAGAAGTGTATCCAGTGTGTAAATGCTTTATGTCCATTTCAGTATACCTAGGTCTTTAGAAAAATGAAAATAAAATGTAAATCACTGAATACCAGTCAGTTACTATCTAAACAAATTATAATTAGGATCATACCTCAGAAAATTTTCATTTTGAATGTTTAAATGTATCAGTGTCTTTAGGATGATGATATGTAAAACACAAGACTTATTTACAAGTAAGCATGTTTCTATAAAAGAATCTATAAAAGAATCCTCATTTCAGCACAATCAGTTTAGTCTAAGTCCCCAAGGAAATTCCAAAAGTAGAAAGCAAAATAAGTCAAACTGAAATATGGCACAATGATCATATTTTAATTAAAACTGATGAAGAGTTACACACTACATACATGATCAGTGGAATGAATTTCTAGCAATAAAAATGAGCAAACTGTCTTCTACAAGAACATAATCGCTTACTAATGTAGGGAAATAATATTGTTTTATTCAACAGTAAGTGATAAAGTAACCAAACAAATACACAAATAGCTAAAAAATACTGTCTAGGAAACAAGCCACAAAACAAACCAAACAACCTCAAAGAAGCAAACTCCCCACCACTACCAATTTTACAAAAAAAAAAAAAAAAAAAACTA
>NDXB01009105.1:191889-236792 GCA_002631895.1 Agapornis roseicollis
ACCAATTTTACAAAAAAAAAAAAAAAAAGCTTCAAATGGCTATGCTCAAATGGCATAGTTTGCAAAAAACAGTCCAGAATTCAAAGTTAATATCAAATGGGAAGAGCTTGTTAAATCTATGTTAAATCTTTTTTATGCAATCATTTGCACAAGGTTCAAATTACATTGTACTTCAGCTGGAAGGTTTGTGACAGATGGCCCACTAACACAAATTGCAAAGTTGCCTGCATAAAAAACAGCACTGGAATCTAAAAGGAATCACAAGGACTACTAATTTGCCTGAAAAGGAAAGATGGAATCCTCTGGGGCATCTTATTAATTATTGCAGGCTCACATTTTGGTGTAAGATTTGGTCTTTACTCTAGAGCTAATTTACAGTCAGTTTAGCATATGGTTCTCAAAACCCAATGCCAAAAAAGAAGTTTCACTAAAAACTTGTAAAGGATGATTTGAGAGTTTTCATTAGGAGAAATTATTACTGGTGACTAACTAGAGACTGAAAACTAGGTCCAATCAAGAAACAGCAGTGTGTGTGATCCTAAGATCTAAATTCTAGTCCATAAAAGTAAAACAAAAAAAAAATCCTATTCATGTTAGCAGAAGTTGTGCCATTCATTCCTAGCCCAAATTCAGCTTGCAGTTTCAAGTAAGAATTGTATACCTTATTACATCATTCACACTTTTGATTTGATTTGAGGTCATATGTTCCATGCTTCCAATTTTCTGATTTTTTAGTTAAAGCAAGTAGCACTTTGACCACATGGAGAGTGGCTGCACTTTTTCTCTTGGAGAATATGCAGTATCTGTTCATATCTTGTTATTGACTGACAATATGATAAGGAGTAACAAGATCCAAATACTCTGCATATATGCACTTTGGGAGCATCAGAGCTGTGTTGTGATTTCACATTGTGTTGTAAACCTTGAAAACAGTGTTCTCCAAAAGAATTTTCATCCTCATGCTTTCAAACTGTACCATACAAAAGGATATAGGGCATCCCATCTATGTTGTTTACTACAATAGGGTAAGGGAAAATGTGCATAAAATGTGGATAAAAGTGGAATGTTCAGAGTTTACAGGAAGGGAGCACAAAGGAAGGGGAAATAGACATTAACAAACACCAACTACATACTATCCTAGGAATCAGTTACAGCATTAAAAATAGTGTATTGTCTTTCTTAGGTCATCGGGAGTTAGAGCACTTTTGCCCAAAGCAGGAGAGAACTACATTTATAGCACCCAGTTAGGGCCTTGACTTAAGACTGTTTCTTTCCCAGCTTCCTCAAGACAGGCAATAATTTCATTGTAAAACTTCAGAGAAGTCATATCAAGATAGAAGTCAATCACACTTTGCAAATAAAACCCAAGCATTAAGTATAAGACCAAACCTTCCTTATTAAATTGAAACCAATGGAGCCTTATTGCTTATTTCACTAGAAGCAGTATCAGACATAAATCTGCTTTTACAAACAGATAACTTGTTTATTCATCCAATTAGGTCACACAGTCTGATATAACGCAAAGAGCTACATGTGGCTGTCTTCTAACCTCCTTCCTACTCAATTTCCTAACTTTCAGCTATGGATGATTTTCCAAAAACAGGTTACTGCAGCCTAGACACAATATTCAACACAAGAATATTCTTAAAAACATTCTGTCCGTGAATCTTTTGATTACAAATGCTTCTTACTGCTTACTTCCTCTCCTATCAGTAATGCCAAGGTCATCCTATCCATGACTACTTCCTAGTACTCCCTTTTATGGCTACCCATGCTGATCTAATATATGTTAATATTGTTTCCATAGTTTATTTCTAACTGTGCTTTTGTAACTTTAATTTTAAAAAGCCACAAACACCTTCAGATTATCAAGTATAAAGCAGATTTTTTTTCAAAACTCTTTTGCCTACAAATTCTGATTCACAGTTGTCCTTCACCAAAAGTTAGTTTCGCATATTTCCTTTGTTACCATATCATCAATAGCAGAATGCACAAACATGGACATTTTAAAAATGAAAACCAGAGAACTTTATTTGTTAAATAATGATCATCATTCATACTTCACTAATATTCACTGAGCCATGTTTCTCAGGTTTTTTTTCTGGAGCAATCTGTTGGAATAGTTAGCAGCCTACCAACAGAAAAATATGAATATTATCTACTCAAAGTCATTTACCACCAACTGATAGAATAAGCTGAAATGTTCTTCTTACCATATCTCTTAACAGAGTATACCTCTCAAGCCTATTGCATTTCAGATAATGGCATATCAATAGGTAACATTATATATGTTACCTATTGATATTCTTTATTTCTCTTCTCTAACAAAGATAAAGATCTGAAGCCTTTTAGAAGCAACATATTCCATCCAAGTTCTCTTGAATTTTGAGTACTGGGAATATCAGCTCACTATTTCCTTCATTTTCCTCAATGACTCTGGCAATGTCTAGAGTTGGTAAATATTAATGCCATGTGCAGCTTCTGGTTCCACAGGTTAAAAGCTTTGAAAATGGCCAAAGTTATCTTTCCTGTTATTTGTAATATTATTATGTGTATTTTTTTTAGCCAGACACTTTCATCTTGGGTTTGGGTTTTTTCTTCACCTGCGTAATTAGAAGCAGCAACTAAAATGGTGAGAACTTTTAAAGATCACTACTAAACACAACTGCACCTAAAAGAAAGTTGTAACTCTTGTGTTATGGATAATTTAAAAAGAACACCTAGTAAAATATAATAAGAGACATTCTCCTCCACTGTTAATTTAAAAAGTGACTGACTAAACAGTTTTCAGAGCTACCAGGACCTTCTCTCTCAAATCTTTTTAACTGGGAAGTTGAATGTGGAAAATATTACAGGAACCCTAAGTATGGCCAAAGCCATGATTCTCCATGCATGTATAATGTGGATTTGGTGGGGGGTTTTGCTATTGAAGAAAGGAGAATCATTTTATGCTGTTTCTACTTTTTTTTTTAATAAAGTGCATTGCACAACATGTGTTATGCAGGTGGCAAATAACAGGGCATTGCCCTTAATGGAGATTTTCATTGAAATAACTATGGATGGTACAGAAAGCAGGATGCTGTCTAAATGAAAAAGTTACACATTGACTACTAGATAATAACAGTAATCACCGTTAAAATATGGGAGAGGGCTGCTATGAATGGAGAAATACACATCTCTAATTGGTAGCTGGGGCTAAAAAAGCTTTGAAAGAGTTAATCCTTAAGCAACTTGCTGAATTCACTAACAATGTTAATGGTTTGGTAGTTTACTCAACATTTCATGGTCAATGTACAAGACCTACATTTCTTCTTTCCTGTGCTTAAGCATGTTTAATGATTCCAATAAAAAACCCAGAATACAGTTATGAACACTTCTGCTTCCCCATCTTATATTAAGAGCAGTTCTTAACACAAACATATTACAGTTAAATGCCTGAAGTTAGGCAGTGTGAATACTCATCTTAGAATTCGTAAAGTCTATTTGAAGCAAAGGTAGAAAATAAGCACACTATATTTGCTATTTATTCTTGTCCCTCTGTTCAAAAACCTTTCATTTCTGGAGCAAAACCATCATATGCAAGCAAGCTACAACACATTATAAACATTCAAAGTAAGTATCCAAACAATCAGCGTCTGAAAGCTGTTCAACCCTACTGCAATTATTTGCTGAATAAGTATTAAACCAGATCACAGCTGATCACATAAATTATGATAAAAGAATACTTAATAGAGAAAAATGATTACAAGATTTATTATATTCATAAATAAATTTTATATGTCTCAGTTACTCTCACTGGGTAATCAGTATCTGAAGACAGTCAAAGTGAACAAGGAAATAAAAGTATTTTCAATAGGATTGTGGATTGTCTAATTAAGCATGAAGTGTGAAATAAATGGCAGATGAGTTTATTTTTTTTTTTTAAGGCATAGGAAAATTAAGTAAAATGCAAAGTAAATGCAATTTTTGCAATGCAAAGTAAAAAAAAAAAACACTAAAAATTTCCCCAAATACCATGAAGTTAGCATCCTGCAAGTTCTTAAGTGTCTTTAAACACATGGTAGTGCACTGAATGCAATAAAACTATAAAGAGAAAAAATAATTAATATCAATATGCTATATAACATGCACACCTATATTTAAACACACTACCTATTGAGAATGTTGAAATTACAAATTATTAAAAGGTACCTAAACAAAGCATTCAGCAGCAATAGTAAGAATCTGGTGCGTACTCAATATCAAAGCACAAAAGGAATCTTAGAAATACATTCAGACACTGCACTTGACAAAACCTAGTTTATATGCACAGTTTGGCTGGCATCAGTAAACCATGCAACAGCATTTTGAGGAAGAAAAAGCAGTATCAAAAATGTTTTAAAATAAAGGACAAACCCTCTATGAAATAATAAAACAGAAGTAATTTCTCCTCGGTTATACAAAGTATTTGGTAAAATGTCATTCTTTGGCTATGATGATGAATAGGTCCTTGCTAGGTAGGAGAGAAAAGGGAGAAAAGAAACAAGGATGTTCAATAGGTACTGAAAACTTTTCCATGAATTTTTATACAGTAACAACTCTACATTTTTCAGAAAATCCTTCTGAGTTATTGAGGTACCTGAACCCTTTGGGTATTTCATTTATCTTGTGAAAAGGGGAATATACTTCACATTCAACAAGCCTGTAATAACTTAATGATGATGTAAACTTGTAGTAAATAGACAAAAAATTAGTTTAATAATCATGCTGAAATAAGGAGTAAACCAGCTAGGAATACAAAATCTAGAAACAGCTTAATTGGGAAATCTGATAAAGTACATATTACTGTATGTACATAGACTCCTGCATTATCATAAGAAATTATTTTCAGACAAGCAGTCTGTCTCCAGGCCAAATAAAGGGAAGACAGAAGTTCCCGCTAAAGAAGAAAAGCACTATTAAAAAAAGAAACCATACACCACAAAACCCACTTTGACGTTGTGGTGGAACAGGAAAGAAAACACTTGGTAACCTCAGATGTAACTAATGCAACCATGAATAAAACAACTGGAAAAATAGTTACGGAGTGCTCTGCCAGGCTACAAATCTCTAAAGTATTCAAACAACTACTTTAAATAAATAAACAGTGAATGCTTATGGAGTTCATATCACTTTAAATGGCTATTGTTTCTGTTAGCAAAATGCAGTAAATCATTGTCAGCGTTCAAGCATTCCCTTAACAAGTCTGAGAGGTGTTTTGAAATAAAAAAAAAAAAAAAAAAAAAAAAAAAAAAGGAAGAAATTTGGAAGGGTATAGGGGAATTATTCTGATCCTTTGGGATCTCAAGCAGACCTCTAGAAGTTTAGAATTCTCTGCACCAGAAGGAACAAGTTGCATAATACATCAGATAAATGAAGTCTTTTAAAGATCTTTTTTATTATTTTAAATGTACAGTAGCTTCCCTCCCCCCCAGATCGTTCTTTCATTTATAGATTATTTCCCATATGGATTAACGTAGGCATATCTAAGATGATTTTTCTTATTTCCTTCTCAGAATTCTTTAGAAGTAGTCCACTGCCACACAGGAGTTTGTGGACAATAACCTGGATATCCTTGTTATATCTAGTAATTATAGAATCATAGAATAGTTAGGGTTGGAAGGTGTCGTGGTTTAAACCCAAAATTTACTGCTATTACTGAACCCAGGACAGAAGGGACCTTAAAATCATCTAGTTCCAGCCCCCTTGCCATAAGCAGGGACACCTCACACTAAACCATGCCACATATAGCATTTATTTCAGCTCAGTGAAAACTTCTTGGACTCAGAAAATGCAAGGTTTTCCAACAGATATAGCTATTGCCAAAGAAATTGGCAGATACAGCACTGTGAATATAGGCTCATGTTCTCCAAAAATATCACAATATCAGTGTACAAATTAAGAAACTTAAGCACTTAAATATAAATTCATTAACTATATCTTTAAATACATTTTTTTGCTTACAAATACACTACTGAAAAGCTGATTTAAGAGGACTGTGAACAGAAATAACCTTACAGAGATTCAGGTTCTCTCTTCAGGTTTTGGCTCTGAACTGGAAACCAATAAGGTCAGGCTTGCAGCAAGGTAAAGCGCAAAAAAATTATATTCTCCACCTTATAGGAAACAAGGGTCTTAGAGCTATAGTTAAGATTTTCAGAAATAATATCAGATTTTTTTTTGCAAAAAGAAGATAAACTGTCCATTATTTTAAAAGATATAAAAGCATAGCTTCAGAATATACTTCACACTTTTACCAGTTAAGAAATACACTGTTTGAATTCCTAATAATACTGGGTTTATTTAGCATGCTTTTATTGTGGTTTTGGTAATACTCATATGACTAATTTATAGTTAATTTAGTGTGAATATTTTTAGTCTAGAATAACAATATCCTGGAAGTATTTTTAATAGATGGTAGAAGACATACAAGTGGCAATTATACTCAAAATGCTTTCTGGTAGGTGTTATCTAGCACTAGTTTTTAAGTAACTGAATATGTCTTAGCTCCTAACTGGGTAATGTAAAACACTGCAAATAAAGAATCACCAGGGAAGTCCTCCTTGTGACCTACCTTTTGTCCCATTCTCTTACTGGTATTATATTTCAGCCAACTAACTGAAATGCTGCTTTATTAAAATCAACTATGAAGAGGCCAAAATAAAGTGAGGTTATTAGCTGTTCAAACAACTTACTACAGTTCCTTCCGAAAGGTGCATGCTGCATTATCCACCTTCATTTTAGGTTACCATTTACTGCTATTTAGACATTAAATGCAGTTCCACAAAACATAAGTATTATTTAGTCATTTTGATTACAAGTATTATTTAGCCATTTTGATTTCTTCTTGGCACTGATAGAGAAAATGATAGGTTTCATTACATAAGAAGAATTGTTACCTGTACAGTTCTCTAGAAGTTACTGCAGGAAAAGCTGGTGTTGCCATTTACCTACTTTTCAGGAAAAGGAGGGAAATGCTTTAGGGAACAAAACAAAACAATTTCTTTTTTTTTTAATGTATGTACACTTAATTCCAAAATTTCTCTCTTGCTTTTTCTGAATGAATGCTAATCAGCATAGTGGGAAACATAAATTGGGTTTATTAAACCACATGATGGGAAGAAGGCAATTTATAGATCTGTACAAATGTACCAAAATCTTTTTGCTTCAGCTGGAAAGAACTTGCAAAGGTTACTGTGGAATAACAGAATAAATTTCACAAGATATGAAGTTTGTTTGTTTCTGAAAATCATAGGATTGTCAGGTCAGTGTGTGCTTGCAGCCCAGAAAGCCAACTGTATCCTGGGCTGCATCAAAAGCAGCATGGCCAGCAGGTCGAAGGAGGTGATCCTGCCCCTCTACTCTGCTCTTGTGAGACCTCACCTGGAGTATTGTGTGCATTTCTGGTGTCCTCAACATAAAANAGGTCAGTGTGTGCTTGCAGCCCAGAAAGCCAACTGTATCCTGGGCTGCATCAAAAGCAGCATGGCCAGCAAGTCAAAGGAGGTGATCCTGCCCCTCTACTCTGCTGTTGTGAGACCTCACCTGGGAATACAGTGTGCAGTTCTGGTGTCCTCAACATAAAAAGGACATGGAACTGTTGGAACAAGTCCACAGGAAGGCCATGAGGATGATCAGGGGACTGGAGCATCATCCATATGAAGATAGGCTGAGAAAGTTGGGACCGTTCAGCCTGGAGAAGAGAAGGCTGCATGGAGACCTCATAGCAGCCTTCCAGTATCTAAACAGGGCTATAGAGATGCAGGGCACAGACACTTCATTAGGGACTGTAGTGATAGGACAAGGGGTAATGGGTTCAAACTTAAACAGGGGAAGTTTAGATTGGATATAAGGAGGAAGTTGTTTACTGTGAGGGTGGTGAGGCATTGGAATGGGTTGCCAAGGAAGCTGTGAGTGCTCCATCCCTGGTGGTGTTCAAGGCTGGGTTGGACAGAGCCTTGGTTGACATGGTTTAGTATGAAGTGTTCCTGCCCATGGCAAGGGGTTGGAACTAGATGATCTTAAGATCCTTTCTAACCCTAACTATTCTATGATTCCACGATTTGTGCATTTCTCATAATGTTCTGTTCTCATAAACTTTAGGAGACTAAGTAAGATCTGGGTGCCTGAATATTTTGTAGGAGCTGGGCATCAGCAAAGTTGGAGTTCTGAAATGAAGTTACTCACTAGCACTTGGTAGTACAGTTCTCTTCATTAATGGTAGATTTCTTCTTGATCTACTTTTTCTTTAAGTTTTGCTTTGGGTGAAAGAGATTATGGAGCAACAAAGTAAGCACACACTTTAATATCTTCTGCATATGATTGATTAAATCAGCTCAGAAGTAAATATGTGAAATTAATACCATGAGCTAACAGGTTACTTAGAGTAACAACTGCAAAAGAACAAACGTTTTGAGTGGCTTATGGATTTTGAGGACAGGATGTAAGTTATTCCAAGGACTTATTTTAGTGTTGTTCTTATCTACTGTAATCTTATAGGAAGATTGAGGAGCACTGCAACATATGGAAAGCACCAAATAAGCATTTGACAGGTCATATCAGACTAACACTTGTATTCAGTAATAGATGTAATGACTGTCTAACTACAACCCGAGTTTCAAGGGTCACCAGTTTCCAAGAGTTTACTAGGCCAACCTGGCTTTTCTATTTCCACAGTATATTCCATCCTTCATTTCCAACATTTCGCCTGCATTGGAATTGTCCTTTTAAGAAAACTTACTTTTCTCATACAACCCAAGTGCTCTGATATAAATTTCTCCCAGATGAAGAACATATCATCAGTTTTCCCATGTCCTTTCCAAAATGCCTGTCAAATGCTCAGCCACTTAAGTCTCTGTATCTGTCACCTAGTGCAAGAGACAGATGGCATGAAAATGAAAGCACAGCAGAGGGTAAACAGACATATTAACACCAAGGACAAGCCATGGGATAGCAAAGAATGTAGCTGAATTTTAACATTTTTTCCACTATGATGATCTAATTTCTAGTCTTTGTTAACCCTCCTTTTGAGAGCTCTGAATGAGGTAAACCACTACCTTGACAAGAAATCAACGTCCTGTCTGGTCCTTGCTCCATCCCAGCAGAAAATCCACTCTCAATGCTACTGCAATTTTCTTTGGCAGAAGGCAAATTACACACGGCAAATTTATCCATAAAAACATACTTTCTATAAAGGTCTTAACCTTCTGTAACCTCTCCCCACCCAAAAAGCTTATGCTTATTTTTTGTACATGTTACACTGCCCTTTTCTTGAAAAGCAGAAACTTGCTGCTGTGACAACATCACCTTGGTTGTAGTCTCAGAAAAACAAATTTTCAATCATGAATTAAAGGAAAAGGGGCTCTTAAATGTAAGGGGTTTTCAATCACATTACATTTTTCATCCATTAACACTAGATTGTCAGTTGTATTTTCTCAGCTTTAAGTTCCTACACACAAGCATACTAATCATAACAGACTAATCATGCAGTTTTCCTTAGCTGTATCTCATTAACACATTTCCATTTAGCTGTATGACAGGTAGGCACATAGTTTAAATTAATTACTGGACTCCCTTTATAGTGAACGTTGGACACCAGCACCTCTAGATTCATTTCATCTGAAATCAGGTGTCTTAAATAGACTAAACTACTCTTTGGGATGCCTACCTTTTCTCCAAGTATTCTTGGAGGTATTCTTATTAAGTATGTGACATGTAGAAAGCTACATTTAGGCAAGATCAGTCTGACTCCATTTCTATGAAACCGTCATTCACACAGAATTTTTGGTGCTGTCATAAATAATATATTTTAAGTTAAACATTTATTTTGATATCTCACTATGCATGGTAAGTTCTCCCTCATATGGCACTTCAGACACTATTATCTTAGGCTCCATTAATAGTGACAACACAAAAGTATGAATTCCTGTAAAATACAATGATCTTCCATGGTCACGCTCTTTGCAATTTCAAGAACATACTGCAAGAAATATAATAAATGTGAATTAAAACAATGGTTCAACAGAGAACTTTTTGGTGATCAAGCTACAGCATACACACAAGAATCTGAGGGTAAGCAAGAAGATGACAAGGTCATCTGAGTTAACATAAAGTAGATCTTGATTTAAAAATTCCAGTCATTCTTATAAAACAGCAATGAATGCAGGGCACTTGTGGGTACATGAGAAAAATACATATACATGTAAAGACTGAAGAGAAAGTTATTACAAGCAGATACTTTTGAAAGCAGGTATGGTAATAAAAAATTTGTATCAAATTACTATAGGGTTTACAGAAAAAAAAAGAACTTTCAGCACTTAACCTGTAATGAATTTTCTGAGCAACACTGATGAGCTGATAATTACTTTATATTTTCATATTAAGGAAAATTATGTCTTGTGGATAATAATTGTGAGATTTTACAAAATGGGTAGATGTGAGAAAGAACCCCAGGTATTTGAAGTGGGAATAAAAGATTTATAATTCACACACATATTTTTTTTTAATTAACTGTATTCCTGTCAGCTTGCAGAATAAACTTACTGGAAAATAAAAGGTAATCTAAGTGAATAAAAAATGTCTGTTTAAGAGTATCTAAAATTATTATTAGACAGTTAAATTGTGACATTTAATCTAACTGAATAAACTAGCTTAATGCATATTTCTGGTTAAAATACTTTAAATCACTGGAGCAAGATGTTTTCTTTAAATAAAAAAAATCACATTTCATGGCTGTGACTATGCAGTTGTCAAGAATACACAGTATATGGTATTTCACACAGTAAAATGTGGTATTTTAAGCTGCTTAAAACGTACAGAACCAATTCTTTTCTTCCCTGCGATTTCTGACGCAGGTAGCAAAAGTACTAGTACCAGATAAGAGGGGAAAGGAAGAAACGTAGAGCGAACAGGGATTATGAAAAGGCTAAGTAATGACCATGCTCTTCATCCCATACACACACAGGACTACTATTGCTATTTCAATAAGCTGATTACACTCCTGAGGAATATGGGAAATGGGTGTACAACTGGCCTCCATAAAATTCTATAGCAAATACAGTTCAACACTTATTGCCACAAGCTTGCAGGCCAAATTCAGAGAGGCAGTGATCTGTAGAAATTTACAGTACAGCTGTTGCTACTATTCTTAGAATTCCAAGTATTAGCCATCATGCGAATAGGTAGAGGTTTCATCTAACTTCTGGTGGCAAGAGCGAATTTAAAAATATACAACAATCAACAGAAGTTGTAAAACAAAAAAAAGTAACAACTAAAAAATGAACAATGGTGGAGATACACAACATGAATAAAGTCACTATCTAAACCAAATTGGCAGTAGTGCTTTGGAATTTTGGGTAGTTGGAAGAAAGACACAGCTGAGAGGAAAGCATTTAAAGCAAAAGACAAAATAACACAAAATCCAACCTTCCTTTAAAAAATGTTAATAATTACAAAAAAAGATAAGTTCTGTTCCCTTTCAAAGGACACAAAGTGCTTCAAAGAACTCATTTACAACAGTGGAAAGCAAGCCCATTTGTTGTGGCCCAAACAGCCACTGTATTGTGGCAAGCAATCAAGTAAATTCTTAAAGACAAGTAAGGTAATGCTGTTTGGTTAACACACTTGCTTGGAAAATGTGTGTTATCTACTACCCTGGAGTGCAGCATCCCTGCAAATCTTTGTGAAAAAGTTTAGCAGGGTGCACAAAAGTCACATAAATACTTTTCTACAATTATGGCAAATTAAAAAAAACAAACAAACCCAAACAATAAATAAATCTGACTGAATAATAGTTCATAACTAGTCAGACTGTTCTTGTGCTCCTGAGTGCTACAGATGTAAATCTGTACTTGTATATGCCTCAAACTATAAATTTGTATGCCAAGCAGTAGAAATTCAATACCTGGTTTGAACTTCAGTGCACCGACTCCTCAGCAGTGTGGAATCCAAACAGATTTTCATTATATTATACTCTATTTCTGCTTAGAAAGATTGACACCTTAAAGATACTAACAGGTTCAAAGAAGTAGCTTTGCTATTTGAAATGATAGGAAATACAACTCCAATTTTTACTGCTGCAAATGTATATTTAAGTATTTTTTAAAAAAATAACTTAGAAGCAGTACTAGCATCTCATTACAACTCCTAATTACCTGCACAGAGAAGGAAAAATAATTCACTTTTTTCATTCCCTGGACCATGCTACAGGAGCTGCAGACAGAATAAGTAGAAGACCAAGGTCACACAAAGAGAAATGCAGTAAAATACAGCTGCTGAATGAAAACAGACTGCAACTGTCATTACATCTGAAGTGGAAGTGCTATGCCAGTCTGTAAGATGATGTTCTCTGGCCTGCAATCATCACCTTGAATGAGATAGAAATGACTGGTTGCTGGAGGAGCACACACAACCAAAGTACCAAATGGCTCCAGCTGCTCTGCAGCTCAGAATTGTGCAAAGAGGGAACCTCCACCTCCTGCTCCTGAAGAGAGTCATTCACTTAAAGAGCTTCTGAGTCTACATGCATCACAAGGCAGTGATCCCAAAAGCCTTCTTCAGAGAACAGGCTAGACCAGCCTGTAACCTATGTTGACCAACAGGCAATCAGCACCAAAACTGTGATTTTAAAAGTACCATGGAATCATAGAATAGTTAGGGTTGGAAAGGATCTTAAGATCATCTAGTTCCAACCCCCCTGACATGGGCAGGGACACCTCACACTAAACCATGTCAACCAAGGCTCTGTCCAACCCAGCCTTGAACACCACCAGGGATGGAGCACTCACAGCTTCCTTGGCAACCCATTCCAATGCCTCACCACCCTCACAGTAAACAACTTCCTCCTTATATCCAATCTAAACTTCCCCTGTTTAAGTTTGAACCCATTACCCCTTGTCCTATCACTACAGTCCCTAATGAAGTGTCTGTGCCCTGCATCTCTATAGCCCTGTTTAGATACTGGAAGGCTGCTATGAGGTCTCCATGCAGCCTTCTCTTCTCCAGGCTGAACAGTCCCAACTTTCTCAGCCTATCTTTGTATGGGAGGTGCTCCAGTCCCCTGATAAATCTTGTGGCCTTCCTGTGGACTTGTTCCAACAGTTCCATGTCCTTTTTATGTTGAGGACACCAGGACTGCACACAGTACTCCAGGTGAGGTATCACAACAGCAGAGTAGAGGGGCAGGATCACCTCCTTCTACCTGCTGGTTGACCACCACCCCCAAGTCCTTCTCCGCAGGGCTGCTCTGAATCTCTTCTTTACCCAGCCTGTAACTGTGCCTGGGATTGCTCCGACCCAGGTGTAGGACCTTGCACTTGGCATGGTTAAACTTCACAATGTTGGCATCAGCCCACCTCACAAGCGTGTCAGGGTCCCTCTGGATGGCATTCCTTCCCTCCAGTGTATCCACTGAACCACACAGCTTGGTGTCATCTGCAAACTTGCTGAGGACGTACTCAATCCCACTGTCCATGTCAACAACAAAAATGTTAAACAAGACCGGTCTCAACACCGATCCCTGAGGGACACCACTCGTCACTGGCCTCCAGCCAGACACTGAGCCATTGACCACAACTTTTTGCATGCAGCCATCCATCCAGTTCTTTATCCACTGAGTGCTCCACCTATCAAATTGATGTCTCTCCAATTTAGAGACAAGGATGTCATGTGGGATAGTGTCAAACGCTTTGCACAAGTCCAGGTAGATGACATCAAATAGTCTACCCCTGTCCATTAGTTCCATAGTCCCATCGTAGAAGGCCACCAAACTGGTCAGGCAGGATTTCCCCTTAGTGAAGCCATGCTGGCTGTCACCAAGCACCTCGTTGTTTTTCATATGCCTTAGCATGCCAAGATTTTGCCAGGCACAGAGGTGAGACTGACTGGTCCCTGGGTCATCCATTTTCCCCTTCTTGAAAATGGGGTTATATTTCCCCTTTTCCAGTCATCAGGAACTTATCCTGACTGCCATGATTTTTCAAATATGATGGCCACTGACTTAGCAACTTCATTCACCAGCTCCTTCAGGACCCACAGATGGATTTCATCAGGTCCCATGAACTTGTGCACGTTCAGGTCCTTAAGATGGTGTCGAACCAGATCCTCTCTTATAGTGGTACTAATGTCTTCATTCTCACTGTCACTGAGTCTGCTTTCCAAGACTTGGGTGGCATGGTCAGAGGATATAGAGAAGGAAAAAACACACCATCTCATATGAGTTATCCTGACCTTTTGCTTTCCTTAGAGGTCACCTGTTCTCAAGATAACACTTCACAGTGCTTAAGAACACCTACTCAAATCCAAGAAGCAAGCATGATAAGCCAGGTGGAGATTTAGTCACACAGAGTTCTCAAATCATTCTCAGCAGATGCTAGGGTCAAAGCAGGTTACTGAAATCAGTTCAGGCTACACAATAACTACCTTACTGAAAAAATACCAGATAGTACTACAGTCATCAAACTGTATGGTGCTAAATCTATCTATGCAGGGTCAACAGGAATAAAATTAAATAAGAAATTGTGTAGAAGAGATTACATAAAAAGTACTGAAAGCCATGAAACATAAGCAGCATTTTTCTTATCAACTCAGAGGAACTGCTAGCTTAGTAGCATACTGAAGAAATAAAGATTAACAGCAAAATAATAGGCTCATCAAAATTGAGAAAATCCCTGTGAAGTGCGCAAGAAGAGACATGATGTTGCTTTATAGAAAAAAAACCTCATTACAATTATGTGTGGTAAAGAACATTATATAGTATAAAACAGTAGGTGGAAAGCTGGTTGCTTCATGCAAAAGAACCCAGCATACTGGAGAAAATGGAGTTAACTGTTAACTTCAGGAACTGTCAGCCCTATATTGCTGTTGAGATCCACAAGACCTTTCATTGATTTCAATAAGAAAACATGCATTAAAGAATAAGTCTGATTTAAACAGCACAGCTTTCTTCCATGACTTTAAAATACATATATACAGACATGTGCACAAAGTATTTGCATTATTTGAGGCTGTACTCCCTGTAATTATCTAAATAAAGATATTAATTATTGGTAAGCACATCCATCAAAATTATACAAATGCATTAAAGAATAATACATTACATGAGCCTAACATTTAGACAAAAAAAAATAATCTTCAAAAAATACTTATTTTTCCTGCTAAAAGTATGGCAAAGTCCAATTCTACACACAAAGCTGCAAAGTTCATGAATTATACATATATAGCTCCAGAGAGGTAGGCATCTATCATGCAGAATAAAAACTAAAATTATTCTCTAATTACACCCTTATGTCTGACTTTCCTAGATGAATTGGGATGTTTACAATGCATCACATTAATCTGTGATGGGCTGTAAGAGGGGATAGAGTGCACTGCTTGTAAGTGTGTAGATGACACAAAATTGTACAGGAGTGTTCATCTGCTTGAGGGTAGGAAGGCCCTACAAAGGCATTTGGACAGGCTGGATTGATAGGCTGATGCCAATTTTATGAGGTTCAATAAGGCTAAGTACTCCACCTAACAAAGCTGGTGAAAGGTCTTGAGAACACGTCTTTATGAGGAGCAGCTGAGGGAACTGGGCTGCTTGGCCTGGAGAATAGGAAGCTAAGGTCAGATATCACTCTCTACAATTACTTGAAAGAAAGTTGTAATACTATGTTGGATATTAGGAAAAATTTCTTCATGGAAGGCACTGTCAACCATTGGAATGAGCTGCCAGGGAAATGGTGGAGCCTCCACCCCTGGCGGTAGTTAAAAGATATGTAGATGTGGCACTTAGGGACATGGTTTAGTGGTGGACTGGCAGTGCTAGGTTAATGGTTGGACTCAATGATCTTAAAATTGTTTTCAAACATAAATTATTCTATACCATGGGTGACAAGATGTGAGGCAAAGCCAAGGAAAATACGTTGCTTAGCTATAACAGGAAGTAGAGTCTGTTTTACAGAAAGAATACTACAGAATAACCATTGCTTTTTGAATGAGCAACAGATACATAAAATAGAAACTCTGAACCCAATTTCTCAGTATATAAACTGTTTCTTTATAGATGATTCTATATGCTGTATTACTAGGCAGCACACTTAAGCCACTCATATTAACATCATATTATTTCAGTGAGATTTTCCTCAAATTCTAATAAAACAGATTATTATTTTTTAACCATGTTTCATTTTTATTACAAAAAGGAACATACACTGTTTGAAGCTCAGACTGAATAACTGGATACATTTTTTTCTCACAGAAGTTAAGTTTTTTTACAAAGTTCCTTCAGGAACATCTTGAACATGAAGTTAAAATAGATGTACAATTAAATACCACTTTAAGTTTAGAACTACCTATGAGAATTGGTTCTATGGAATTAATTACACACAAATCAGTACCTGTAAACTCAGAGCTGGTTCCTCATTTAAAAAGAAATCAATTCATCAAGTATGCGAAACTTACTTAAGTGTTACGAACTCAATGTAATTTCTAAGTCATTTGATAATATCACACAGATCTTTCTGCCCTTTCTGTTTGTTCTTTATTGTGGTCAATCTCTAATTTTTTTATTATCTTGATTAAAAATTAATCACATCTATGAGGTTAGTAATTTAGCTTTCTTTCCAATTTAAATATCTGAAGTTAAATACGCTGTATTTTTCTTAGTTTTTCTTTCTCAAATCTGAAAGCACGTTTGGTCCCTCAGACAAGGGGGCAACACAGTTAAACGGGAAAACAATGAACTTGCATCCTTAACTATACAAGGACATTCATTATAAAGGTATGTCACATTAATGAACAGTGTGGTTCACACCACCTGCAAAGAAACATTATCAGCAACAGCAATCCTGCAGGGCCTCAAAACTTGTCGTCACTTTGGAATGTAGGATCAAATTAGCCAAGCTGTGCTCAAAGGATGAGATTCTGTAAGGTTTTTAAACATTTCAGACAGAACTTCGATTAAGATTAATTCAAGCCAAGCAAGCAATTTTAGAGGCGTTGGAAGCAATTTTCTTTCACATCATAGCCGTGTGCTGCTGACATGAATGCCTGGAGAAAAATGTGCTAAGTTACCAGAGACAAGATCCTACTATGGAAAGGGAACTATATTATGTCCCTGTAAGTTTAGTTTTCAAAATACTACTACTAAGGTAACAAGTCTTGTAAAGAAACATACAAAATATTCATCACGCATCATAACTAATTGACTCTAGAGACAGGACATTTTAAATACCACAATCACATTTTCAAGCTGGTTTGTATCATCAACTTTTAAAGGTGAGACTCTTCAAAAGAATTTGCTGGATGAATAAGATTCAATCTAATGCCATTTTAGAAAAATGATAGCAGTGCTCATCAAATTATTAGTGCACTGGTAAAGCATTTTAAATCTAAATCCTTCACCACTTTCATTTATTTTATGATGTTGAAAAGGTTATCCTTCAAAAATTGTCAACCAATTCATATAAAAGATTTAATGTTTTAAGGATAGATAAGAGGAAAACATGTCATTATATCTTTGAAAGAAGATGGATTCTAACAACTGTAAAATTACCATTTCTCAGTAGATGGAAAAAGAATACTTCATTCTCAACTCAGCATAGGAAGCCTAAAGCTATGCAATTATTCTTTAGACATAAAAAAGTTCAAGGAAAAGAAGGCTGAATTTTTCTTATTGAAATAATCTTAGCAATGTTTTTCAGCTGTTTTCAATTTGTACCCCCATCGCTGTTTGTTTTTGGGTTTTGGGGTTGTTTTTTTTTTGTTTGGTTTGGTTTCCCCCCAACAGAGAGGCAAGAGTCCCATATAGCTAATTTAAAGGTACTGACAAGTTTTTATGCTTTCTTAGTCACAGTTTACAGACCTTTTTAAAGTAGCTGGTTGATGAAAATAAAGAATAATGAATAAAATCCCAACCTAACAGCTCAACAGTCATTCCTATATAGATACAAGGCACTGACTTATGCAATGGAAAATTTTGTTTCAAGCAAAGTAACCATGAAAAGAAGACATGTATAGCTCAGAAGTGAAACTTAAAGACTGGAATTAGTAACATGTATGAAAAAAATTCCAAGGAAATCTTAACAGATATACTAGTAGTATAGCCATACAAGCTGGTTTGTATAAGCATTAGTAAAGCTATGAAGCAGAGAAATGTTCTTTCACCTGTGTACTGAAATCATTCTAATGGTGTTTTCCAAGTAGCTAGACAGTCACGTAATACATGGTAAGTAAACTCTTTGTGGACAGGGTGTGGCTTACAAATAATCTTGTCCAGTTTGCAATGGCTGAGAAATTATAAAGCATCTATTTACATACTCAAGCAACTTACCATCTTTGCCACAGGCAAAGTTAAAGCGAGCAATACTACTGTGGCTGATTATTTCTTCATTCTGGACTACTGATCATATTCAGCTTTCATTGTCTTTGGTCAGAGCCTGTCAAACACTGAGCAGTGGATTCTTTTTGCCCCCAAATGATACTGCTAGCAATATTTTTAACTCAGCACAACCTATGCTGCATTATAACATAATTCAAACTGCTGTTATGATTTCTGAAGTCTTGCCCTAAGCTTTAGCACTCATCACTCTTCACATCAATCCACACAGCCTTTTATTAGAACTAGGAGAAAAAAAGCCCTTCATGGTACAAGAGCTATAACTGGACACAGTACCTTTTCAGACTTAAGATTTACAATTGCGAAAGAAATACACTGGTCACCTCTTTCCAATTTACTCTTTTACAATGTGTGTCAAAAAATTTAAAAAAAAAAAAAGTGATTTTTGATAATGTTTAAATCTCAGTATGAAAGCAGCCCCAGGACAAAGCTTTTCATTAGGAAATGGTTTAAAAAATATATTGTTCTTTATCTATTTGGCATAAATGGCTCATAATGCCAGGGTCAAACAGATCCTCAGACCTGTTCTGTGACAACTATGTTTCCATGTGAAAACAGAAAGGAATCTGGAAGTTTTGCTTTCACCTACGATGCTGGCTATATATACTCCCCTAAAATACATTAGTCTTTTGTGGCTATTTTCTCCTTTTTCCCTGGTCATGGAACAGTTTACTTTTCAAAATATAGAAATAGACTAGTCCAAGTTATAAGCTTGAAAGTAAGAATAGTTGGGTAAAATTTAACTTTTTCGTGAAATACTGTACTAAATTATTGAATGGGTCCTTCTGGCTTCTATGGTAGCATGATAAGACCATAGACAGAATTACACTAAGTGAAGAACAAACAACGACTGCATTTTGGCAGATGCTTTCATGTCAGATTTCTAACATTAAAAAAAAACAACTCAAAAACAAAGCCCACATACACAAAAAAAAACCACCAAAACCCAACCCAAAATACCCCAATCTGAACAGTTTCTAAATACCAGAAGAGCAAGATCAAGAAGATAAAAGTAACAAACATTAGATGTGAATGTAAGTGAAACAGCAGGATGACATGAGTCATAGATTCTTGTGAAAGACAAGCTATAGTGGCTAAAACGGGCAGGGTTACATACACACAGAAGCAGGAGGGCTCAGTACCAAGGAAAATTCAGACCTAAAAATAATTTAAATGAATCAATTTATTGTTTGTATTCATTGTTGAATTCTCTTTCGTCTTGCTTCAATAAATACTATCTATTTACACTCAACTTTCCTCCTAATTTATGGGGTATTTTTTACATTGCTTCAACATCCTTCATCCATTGTGAACCATGCAGATGTCACAACAGTGCTTTGTAAGAAAGTCATCCAAAGATACAAAAATAGATCAGCTGCACTGTCTCTACATATTTCTTTTCAGTAAAAGTGTGTCTAAGGCCAGAAGCACACATATGAATTTAAAAGCACTTACACAATGTGGAAATGAAGGATTCAAAATCAGATGATCATTTGGGTGGGTAAAATAAATATCAGTGTTTATTTCAATATAAAGTTGCTCCCTAAGGAGTCTATTTTTGCATAAACATCAGACTTGATTTATTTTTTCTTTTTTATTACATATTCTCTGGTTTCATTTTCCTAAGATTTTCCTATAGACTGAGTGACATGAAAAAGTGGTTAACATATGATTTTGATATGTCTTTGTCTGTCAAAACATCAGAACAACTCCATGCATGGAGTAGCTGAGACTGCTGATTGAACCTGAGGTGCACTGAGCCGTCTATGAGATAAATGATATGTAATACATAACAGAAATCTATTTGGAAACATGATGAGAAATCAACATGAATATCACTTTTCTAATCATGCAAAATTGCCAGGTTGATTTTCAAGTCATTATCCCTGTAATAAGATAAAAAGTTTTCAAAACCAGGTTGTTCCCATTTGAGGTCTTTTGATAATAGCCTGTCTAGGCTATTTTAGGAATACATTCTGTTTAAATGAAATGTTTGTACCATCTGCACTGTAAATGAAGAGGGGGAAAAAGCATTTTAGAACACTACCCTTCACAACCCTTGAGTGAATGACTATTTCTCCAAGAACTCCGCTTCACTACAAGCGCAGGAAAGCATTCTCCAGAAGTCAATTTACTTACTCATTTGTATTTGAGGCACAGACTCTCCTCATGACCGAGATAAGCAGTTTCTACTTTCATGCAAGGAAAATATGCTCTCCAGCATAAAATGATTTACACAAAGCACACAAACAGCATTGCTTCAAATATTATGAACTTGAAAATAAAATCCCCCAAATATTTTTGTTCCATTTTTTTTTTAAATGATGCCACACAACAGTAGATTCTGATCCTAGCTTAGGCAAAATGAATAATATTTCCTCTTTGGCCTGTGTAAAGTGATAGTTTTTATGTGGAAAATTATAAGAGACAGTAAGAATAATGTTTTGGAAGATCAAGCTAGTTTACAAGAGTGGAAGTTCCCAGACTTGTTTCTATTATCTGTTGTACCAGAATAAGAGGATTTAAATAAAAAATAAAATAATCTAGAACAAAACAGTACTCAAGGTGCAGAGAAGCTGCCCCCCAACCAAGCACACTGACAAGCCAAACCAAAACATTTTTTAAAAGACAAGAGATTTTTGAGCTTCACATTTCTGTTCTATTTGGGGTTTTGTGAGAAATGTAAAGCCAAGCACTGAAAGATTTAAGATGTCAAAACTAAAAATAAAAAACCTAAATAAAACAGCTGTTCTTAAGTATACATTTGTATTTGCTTAATGTTTTAGTGTAATAATAACTGGATACTGTAATTCCTTATTTTTACTTTTTTTTTTATATCTTGATTTCTGCTGAAATTAACTTCACTGGAGGTGTTGCCACATATCTGCCACATTTGCAGATTTCTGTAGGCTTTCTTGCTCTAGTGCATTTCTATAAACCTTCTTCCTTTTCCTCAATTATAGCCACTGACAAAGTGTGTGCATTTGCATACGAAAAATCACTTCATACAGTTTGTGTTCTATTCTAAAGCTTCACATTTTTCGCACACCGAATTTTAAATAGCAGTATGTGAGCCAATGTAGTGCTCCCTCCACCAGACCCATCTGCAGAAGACAGGAAAACAACTGTATGACTGAAACCATATGTCAAAAACACCAAGTACTGTCAGTTTGCCAAATTAATTATTTTTCTGTAACCTTAATGCTCCAACAGAAGGCTGTGGGAAAATCTGAAGCCAGTCTCAAGTGTTAAAACAAGTCACCATCTATTTTGCTTTTTCTCTCCTGATACAACTTTGACTACAAAAGAAATGTACGGCTATCATTACTATTATCTGGAAAACTATGTAAATTCCCTCCTCTATATATGAGCAAAACTAACCCCTGAACCACTGTTCTTTCTACAGCGTGACTCCACAACTCCCCAAGATCTCAAACACAAAAGACTCCAACTTTCACCCTCAGTGAATTGGTAGATATCATTTCCATAAGAAGCTAGTCTTTCCTAGTTCCTTCTGTTAGAATTGTAAATATTTGCCATTCAGATATTCCTCGTTCCTAAAAAGATTATGCTATCCCAAATGGTCAGAAATGAGTTTCAGAACCTGTAGTAATCAAACCTCAATTTATCAAGGTCCATATGGAAGAAAAAATGTGTAAATGTATAAAACTTCTTTCAGACTAGGTCTTGTACAGGCTACAGCCAGAAAATCAGGCAGCTTATTCTAGATCTTAAAGGTTCTCCATTCAACTCTCCCAAATCATCTTAAATCAGTTTTTGAAATGAGACTTTATCCAGAAACTAATATCTTTGTCAATACCAACTTGTATAACAGAACTGCTTATCAAATTTTCAGTAAAAATCGTTGTTTTACAGCTTCTATTTCCTGCCTCTAGTTTATCAATGATTAATTTTTCCTTTCCAACAAAGGAAAAATGGATTAAAATTCCTGTATGAAAAAAAAACACCAAATCCATCAACTTTCAGGAAAAGATTATACATTGCTTCATTTTCTTTATCTGTACACATGCTAACGCAAATACTACCAACCTATCAAGAAGCTTTAGAGACAATGGAAGTTCCACTCTGTTGCTGATTCTATTGGTAAGGGAAAAAACTACTCACTTATTCTACAAGAAAATGTCATGCCTGCCAATTTAAAGAACCTGCAGCACCTAGAAATGGTAATTAAAACAGCAAGAAGAGTTTCTCATTGCAAATTGTTTCCTTCTCATGGTTGATCAGCATTAGTAAAGAAGTAAATACATACAACCATGAAGTCTGGCCCTTCTTTAAAGCAATGAGAAAGCACCCATCAAATTCAATGAAGCTGACACCACGAGCTGATTACATACTGATGACCGAGACAGCAAAGTTGTGTTAAGTTATAAAATGTGCACTGCACCATAAACACCACCGAAGGCATTTCAGCTATGCAAAATGAAATCATCAGCAAACTTTTATAAGTAAAATCCTGTGCTTTTGGCGCTATCTTCCTTCTACCATCAGGTATCTCACATGGTAACTTTCTAGCTTTCTAATATTTCCTTAGTCTTACCTAATTCTCAAAATATTTTTTTTTCTACTCTTTATTATACTTCACAGCTTTCAGAGTGAGGTTTGCAAAATATTAGTTATTTTCATAGAACAGTATACATAAGTACATCCAATTCCTGGGTTGCAAAAACCTGCCTTATTTCCCCACATGTGCGATTTTAAAACATGTAAGATTTGTCAAAGCTGACTGATCTCAGATTTGCTTACAATCATCTCTAGTTGTGCAAAGTGCTCGACACTGTCCCACACAACATCCTTGTCTCTAAATTCAATTTGATAGGTGGAGCACTCAGTGGATAAAGAACTGGATGGATGGCTGCATGCAAAAAGTTGTGGTCAATGGCTCAGTGTCTGGCTGGAAGCCGGTGACGAGTGGTGTCCCTCAGGGATCGGTGTTGGGACTGGTCTTTTTTAACATTTTTGTTGTTGACATGGACAGTGGGATTGAGTGCGCCCTCAGCAAGTTTGCCCATGACACCAAGCTGTGTGGTTCGGTGGATATGCTGGAGGGAAGGAATGCCATCCAGAGGGACCCTGACACGCTTGTGAGGTGGGCTGATGCCAACATTGTGAAGTTTAACCATGCCAAGTGCAAGGTCCTACACCTGGGTCGGAGCAATCCCAGGCACAGCTACAGGCTGGGTAAAGAAGAGATTCAGAGCAGCCCTGTGGAGAAGGACTTGGGGGTGGTGGTTGGTCAGAACATGAGCATGAGCTGACAGTGTGCATCTGCAGCCCAGAAAGCCAGCCGTATCCTGGGCTGCATCAAAAGGAGCGTGACCGGCAAGTCAAAGGAGGTGATCCTGCCCCTCTACACTGCTCTTGTGAGACTTCACTTGGAGTATTGAGTGCAGTTCTGGTGTCCTCAACATAAAAAGAACATGGAACTGTTGGAACAAGTCCAGAGGAGGGCCACGAGGATGATCAGGGGACTGGAGCATCTCCTGTGTGAAGACAGGCTGGGAAAGTTTGGTCTGCAGCCTGGAGAAGAGAAGGCTGCATGGAGTCCTCATAGCAGCCTTCCAGTATCTGAAGGGGGCCTATAGGGATGCTGGGGAGGGACTCTTCATTAGGGACTGTAGTGACAGGACAAGGGGTAACGGGTTCAAACTTAAACAGGAGAGGTTTAGATTGGATATAAGGAAGAAATTCTTTCTGTTAGGGTGGTGAGGCATTGGAATGGGTTCCCCAGGGAAGTTGTGAGTGCTCCATCCCCTAGTGGTGTTCAAGGCCAGGTTGGATGAAGCCTTGGATGACATGGTTTAGTGTGAGGTGTCCCTGCTTATGGCAGTGGGGTTGGAACTAGATGATCTTAAGATCCTTTCCAACCCTAACTGTTCTATGATTCTATGATCTCTAGAAGACCAAGCAAAGGAGGAAGTATAATTCCAAACAGTAGCATGTAGGAGAAAAGAAACAGCTGATCTTTGAGCAGAAGGAAAGTATCTTGGATGAAGGATGAAGTAATTTCCTGTCAAGATCACATTACTTCTTTACTTTTAAAAGGTTCTTAAACAATTTTAAAAATAATTTTTATTTTCAGGATTCTTCAACTAACACCTTTGTACATGAGTTTCTTAATGAATTCAGAAAGAAACAAAAAGAGATGATGTTTCTTTATACTGGGTCTAAATAAGGTATCACCATTGCATGCCATCACATGCAGTTTCTTTTGTCATTTGTTGAGAGCAATATTGTAATGATATGCTGCATAAATATTTTACTCCACAATAATTATGCAATTCTTATTTTTCTGACAGTGGTTGCCAGGTATGTAAGTACAATTTGCCTGCACTCTTTAGGCTAATTTGAACAACCCAGTATGCGTTCATCAACATAGGAATACATGGATTTTATATATACCCATGATATTATATTCCTCTCAAAACAGACAAGCTTAAATTATCACATCTGTTGCTAGACAGGTTACTGAAGAAAGTAGAAATTTATGACATCATATAAATGTATGCTCTGCTTTTCTCTAATGCTGTTCTAGAAAATATGTACTTGAATATCATACACATTTTGCAGTCAGTACATCACACATGAACTAGATGAATTCCCATAGAAAGGCTTAATTTTTTCTTAATTTCTACTGGGAGTCACAGAGGTGCCCTTTTCTTTGTCTTTCACAAACAATTAACCTTTTGCCATATATGCAATTGGCTGAGAGCAATCCTAAGTGGCTCAGAAAATAATTTACAGCAGAAACTGTACAAAGTTAATTAGTATTAGTCTAAGAAGGTTATTCATATATTATCAAACCAAGAAAGTGGTCAGCATGACTCTCATGAAACTTTAAACTACCGCTGAGTTTTGTTGTCATCAGCTGCAGACTATAAATGCTAATCAGCCTCATGGATAGATACAGGTCTTCTAGCCACCGTAATTTTAAGTCTGAATGTTACAACTTCTGAATGGACAGAATGTAAACGTGGTGAGGCACTGGAATGGTTTGTCCAGGGAGGTTGTGAATGCTCCATCCCTAGCGGTGTTCAAGGCCAGGTTGGACAGAGCCTTGGGTGCCATGGTTTAGTGTGAGGTGTCCCTGCTTATGGCAGGGGGGTTGTAACTAGATGATCTTAAGGTCCTTTCCAACCCTAACTATTCTATGATTCTATGACAGGTAAGCACAAGAATTCAAAGTAAATAACTCAATGCTATTACTCACATCTTGGAAAAAAAATAAAAAAAAAAATTCCCAAACTGGAAATACTGTTCTTTCACTTTGAGAACTCTTTTTGTTGGGCTTTTTTTGGTTGCTGTTGTTTTTTGGTTTTTTTTTTTTAACAGATTGTTTCTCCCCCAAGCTAAATACCCCTTAGAATTAATTATGAGCATTTATACCTCCAAAGGCAGAATCAAAGTATGGAACACAGTCACAATTTTAAATGTGACAAGCCAGAAAGAGAGCTGTCAGTGTGCTTATTACACCGTATGAAGTGCACACCATTAGACTTCCAAGTATCTGCACTGGTTGCTGTTGAAAGCTAGCCATTTATTACTAGGTATTTGAGGCTTGCTTTTGGTACCTAAGGTACATGTGACTATCAGGAGTCAGTTTGTTATAAGGAATCCCTTTCTATCACTGGATGCCTAATGTACTTGTTTAAATTTAACTGAAGATCTCACTTACGAAGAAGACATTCCCCATTTGTGGACATACTTGTCAGTTGCTGACTAACTAAAGGAAACTCAGAAGTCTTAAAATCCAGATACAGGAGCACACTACCCTCCTCGGCTTCCTCCAGATCACAGTATTCCCCAAATGTGGGACCTTGTTTAAGGGGAGAGCTATTTTGGTATTGTATGGAGGCACTTGGCTCTCACATGTTGACACAGTTTTGCTGGATTGAGTGAGTCAGCAGCTGGTATCCCAAGGTGAGCCAAGGTTGTACCAAGCCCTGACACAAATTTAACCACCTCAACCCATGGAACGACACTACTAAAGATTTTAAAGACACCAGCCCTGCCCCTGCACTGTAGGGCAGAAAGGTCAATATTAAAATAATTGTTTCTAAGGGTGAGAAATAAAAGAAAGAAGAAAAGTACCTTCTGTATAGGTCACTCCAATCCTGGCATGTAGGTGTGGCAGCAGATTGTGAAGCAGCCACCAGAGCATGGGGAGATATTTCTTCACAGTGAAAAATACAGGAGGCCAGGACAGCATCACCCCACCCATGGGCCCCACATCCCACCAGCTGGGCCTGAGAGCAGCCTGCAAAGGGCCAGGCCTCAGTGGTGGGAGGCTGCCCCACAGGCCGGCAAGCAGCTGGGAGTGGTGGCACAACAAGCTCAGGGGTTGACTTCAGTTGGCATAAAGCTTCAAGTAAGGAATGTATTTAAACAAGGGTAGTTAGGAAACACTGGGTCAGTGGTATTGAGTGTTACAACTCATCGCCAAAGTTTTTATAACAAAAATGGATACCTGACTGAAAAGACTTTTCTCTTGGAATGGGGATTTATTCAGCAAAAATTACTGTGCATGACCCAATAGCCCCATTTGGCTTTACAATTCTCCAGTCTGCAAAGTCTAAAATTAAGCATGTTTAAACCCCAAACATAAAAAGGATGTGGACTATTGAAGCAAGCCCAGAGGAAGGACATGGAGATGATGAGAGGGCTGGAGCACCTCTCCTATGAAGACAGGATGAAAGTTGGGCTTGTTCAGCCTGGACAAGAAAAGGCTCAAAGGAGACCTTAGAGCAGCCTTCCAGTACCTAATGGGTACAAGAAAACTGGAAAGTGACTTTTTACAAGGGCATGTAGTTATAGGACAAGGGGTGATGGCTTTAAACTGGAAGAGAATAGGTTTAGATTAGATATTACAAAGAAATTCTTCACTATGAGGGTGGTGAGACAACGGAACAAGTTGCCTGAAGAAGTTATAGATGCCCCATCCCTGGAAGTGTTCAAGGCCAGGCTGGATATGGCTTTGAGCAACCTGGTCTAGTGAAAAGTGTCCTGCCCATGGCAAGGGGCTGGAATTAGATGCGCTTTAAGGTCCCTGACAACTTATATCATGATATGATTCTATGTGAAGAAGTGAATTTGAGCAGCTGGCTGAAGCAGCTCAGCACTGCAGATTGCCATATGAATTACAGTTATCTAGTGAACAATTTCTTATCACTGGCCAGAGAACCTCTTAGACTTTTTCTGTGGCTGATTTCATACCTCAAAATCATTTATGTTATAGTTTAAATAACATCTGCTATAAACGTTGTCAAGCTGAGTCAGTATCTCTGTGGTCGCTCATAACTACAAAGTAAAAAAAGACTGATCTCTACTCACAAAAAACTTCAAAATATCTGCCGTAGTGAATGATTGCTTTAGAAAAAGAATTAATCTCCTTTAAAATAGTGAACCCTTGGATATTTCTTTTCTCGCTCTCCTGAGATTTTAGAAGATTGAGTATAGTAAGGACTTTTTCCTTTTTTTCCTTTTCCTAGCTTCAAACATAAGAGGAAAATATGGTTTTGAAAGTTAAGTTCTGATTCTAGTGTAAGAATTACATTCCAATAAACTTTTAAAAACAAATTAATAAAAAGACAACATGAAGTAAGGAAAAACCAATGTAAAATACATCTTAAAAAAATTAAATGAGAAAAGGGTAGTAAATCAGCAGAATACCGAGCATGTGAAAGAACATAACATTAGGTCTTGCATACAAAGGTATTTGTCTGCATTTGGAATGGTACAATTTTATTTTTTTTCTGCTCATTTGCTGTTGCTTTCTAGAAGAATATGAACATTTTAGCAAGAAAAGTAAATGGTTCATCATTTCAGTTAGTTTAATGACCCCCAAAATAGCTACCTGCTCTGAATGCAGTATAATTAGATATTTTTCTGGTTTCAGACAGCAGCTTCTCTTGTGAAGTAGATTTTGACAAAATGTGCTAGTATGCCAATGACAGAGAACTGGCTAGTTGCAAAAAATTACGTTCATGAGCCACAGGTGTATGAATTAAGGAATATCTGTTCAGTTTTCAGAATAAATAATTCAGGGGCCAATTAACTATCCCCTATAAATCAGCATAAGAAGTTCCACTGATTTGAGTGGTTTTGGTTCCAGTCCTAAGGCTCTAATCCTGCCATATATAGTCTGTGCTTGGACCTCCCATCTCCTTGGATGTGCCCTGGCTCAGCCCTGTGAAGTAAATGAGACTTTTAATATGTCCACACATTTTCAGGTTAATTACCACCACCTAATTTATGGGGTTTCTTGATTTGTATAGGTTCCAAGTTTGAAACCCACCTGTTTCCTCTGCTCTTCTGAGTGATAAATCATTGCAGATTATGGCTGTGTTATGTACTCATCTAGGGATTTAACATGGGTTTTAAGTTTCCTAACATTTAATGTTTGCTTTTTAACACTCCATTGTATATTTATTTTACCTCCAAGCATACATATGTTAAGCATAAATTTCCTTTTTACCCAATAGCACAGTCTCTTAAGGTAATAACCACATGTTAGTTCCTGGCAAAATCGTAGAATCATACAATCATAGAATAGTTAGAGTTGGAAAGGACCTTAAGATCATCTAATTCCAATCCCCTGACATGGGCAGGGACATCTTATACTAAACCATGTCACCCAAGGCTCTGTCCAACCTGGCCTTGAACACCGTCAGGGATGGAACATTTACAGCTTCTCTGGGCAACCCATTCCAGAGCATCACCACCCTTACAATAAAGAACTTCTTCCTTATATCCAAAATCATGGTAGTGATGTCTGGAAGGCCGTTCTAATACTTAGGAAATCCTTCTGAAGTCAATACAAATATTTTAAAATATTTATTAAAATACTCAAGCATACTATGGGCTGTTTTGTTCCACTACATTCCATCATTCAATCCATTCACAGCCAGTGGAATCAGATGCAAGGAAGATATGTGGCAGGCTTTCTAAATTACCTGTCAGAATGAGAGGAGACATTAAAGATCAAAAGACATGACAGGACATGACTGGGTGTGTAGTATAGTCCTTGGAAGAAGATTGAGGCCAAACTACTGAAGTAATGATCTGGATTAAATATAAACTAATGTCACAAAGAATTCTCACTTCTTATCTGCTTAAATCAAGGTAACAATAGAAAGATTTTTGGGAGGAATCTGGCTAAACCCTGTTGTATATAACAGAATCTACAGCATAAATGGACTGCTAAACCAATAGAATGTTAAAAAATTAAGAATGAAATTTTCTTCTGCTTAATGTTATGCATCTTTCAGAACAGTTTTTTGGTTCATCCATTCATATGGGTGCATTCGTGTGCAATATGTTTTATGTAAACAACATGTATAGTAAAATGTACATGAATTATATTACTGTAGAAAAGTTTCTGCAGAAACAGTGAAAATAAAATGGAACTGCAGTTAGTAGTAAGTACATCTTTGAATAGATTAATCTGAAGGGAATCTGCAATGTTACTTGAGCATTATAGAAGGCGCTTCAAATTTCTACTTCATCTTGCCTAACCAAGCTCTCATCAAATCTGACTTCAAGTTGGGATGTCAGCTCCCAAACAGAGTTTTCTGTGTAAATGCTAAAATCTTCTAGCTTTAAGGAAATTAAATATTGCAAAGGCTACTCCGTCATTCATGTGTTACAGTTATTTGAAACCTGACAACTTAGTTAATTTCCTATTTGTATTGACAAATTATAAGTAATTTTTCTTTCCACTTACTGTGTATTTTTCCTACCAGTTTTAACATCCAGACTTTTTTTTTTTTAGTTCCCTAAAGCCCCACACAGGTTGAGCCTAACATTAGCATATAATATAAATGGAATTCATAGTAGTACTTTTGAAATCAATATAAGCACAGAATCACAGAATTACAGAATCCTAAGGGTTGGAAGGGACCTTGAAAGATCATCTAGTCCAACCCTCCTGCGAGAGCAGGGTAACCGAAATTACATCACACAGGAACTTGTCCAGGCGGGCCTTGAATATCTCCAAAGTAGGAGACTCCACAATCCCCCTGGGCAACCTGTTCCAGTGCTCTGTCACCTGGATGACTTAGCAAAACAAAGCTCCAAGATTTCCGTTCATAACAATGCAGAGATGTCATGGAAATGCAGACTGTCAGCTGCCATTTAAGCAAGCATTTCTTCCTTGTTCTTTAATTAATGTAAGACAGTTGCCAAGTAGGTGTTCATGTTCTGAAGTACTGTAAACAGAGCAAGTTGGTCCAACTTTTGTGAAGAACTGGAGTATACATACTTGATATTTGACAGCATTTGCACCATCCATCATTATCATCAGTTCATCGCCTCTCCTCAAAATAAAAGACAGTACATCTCTAGTCTGCTTGCCAAGAAAAAATCACTATCCAATGTATTCAGAGTGATTTATGAGCTAAAAAGCAAACTAGAGACACTGAATAACCAAACACACATACATGCAGCAATATCACTTAATCAATTACATTATCCACTTTTATGATACACTTGTGAATTATGCTCCTTTTGCATGTATAATTAGAAAGTAGAACAGATGGTGAAAGCTTAGTTTAAAGGCCTTAGATAAAGCTTGAAAATAATCATTGCTGCCAAGTGATCATTCACTGTAACAGGATATATTTTTCATTAAGCTATGTTTTTACCATGGTCAAACACACTAGATAGTAATAAGACTATAAAAACATTACTCTCCAGGGTCTTCCTCTACCAGAGTTCATTGTAATGGAATGTGCTCATGGAGTGGAAGATTGGAGGTAGCTCTAAGGTACATTGTCATCTCTCATTTAAGTGTACTTAAAGAATCTTCACACTGAATAATCAAGAGGATTATCCCTCAGAAGACAGTGCTGCTTTCAGAGAAAGGAAAATGATATCCTAAAATGTAAGTATTAATGATTTAGGCATGTTCCATTCTCACATGGGGACATTTATCAGAATAGAGCAAAAGAAAAGTACTAAAAATAAATAGAAATATTCCCAGTTCATTAGGAACTGGAATAATTTAGGGGAGAGGAGAGTGCCAACCCATTTTACTATAATCCTGCCCATATTTACTTCTGTCATCACTGTGCAACACATCCTACATCTGGTGTGAAATATGAATCCCAAGATATAAAACACATTCTTCAAGCAAAATATTCTGTCATTTCTTTATGTGGACCTCTTCAAGCAAAATATTCTGTCATTTCTTTATGTGGACCTCTTTTTTCTGCTTTATACATTTTTATACATTTAATACATTTTTAGAAAACAGAAGTAACAATTTAGTTTGTTTTCTCTTATCAGCTGTTCTTTTCTAGTATATGTTACATTCACATTCACTGAAAATGTTTGGTTTAGTATTAGTTTATATCAGAAAGCTTTTGTAAACAAGTTTGGTAGTAGTTTAATGTACATCAGCTCTTTCACACAGGCATCATTTGAAAGTAAACCTTCATATAATGCAAACATGCTTCTGTATGTTTGTCTTTTTGTATTTCAGTGTAATCAACTTCCAAAGCAGTTTAATGAAATATACATTATTTTTAGGGAATAAACAGGTCCAACAATGAACCCACATAAAAATCCCATGTGGGAATTTCCTCACATATAGAATGCCTAGGAAAACTCCTGGCTGTTTATAGCATTACAGATGAGGCACAGTCTCTGCAAAACTTTTCCATTCCCATCGCAGTACAACATCAATAGACATACATCATATACTGCTGGAACAGAAAAAGGATAGTAAACAGTGGTTTAGTCATTGGCTTGCTCCTAGGTCAGTGGAATGATACATGACCTTGGCAAAGATGCAACAACGCCCTTGGAAAATTCAGCTATCATTGCAGATGCTGGCTACCTGATCAATGGTCCAAAGAGAAAGTTGACAGGGTGAGGGAGGCAGATGTGTGTATGTATGAAATGTGTTGATTTTCAGGAAGAATTATTAGCTACCAAGCCAAAAATGTATAAAAATCTTTGCATGCTTACTTAAACCTCAGTGACACTTCTTCAAAAAAATTATACTTTTCCTTTCAGATGCTCTAGAAGGCATACAACTGCAGTCTTACAAAACCATGAAAACAAACACAATACCCTTGGATGAATCCTCTTTTAAAATAAAACCCGTTATATCTTTGCATTGATTACAGAACCAAAAAAGCAGCACATTTGGAACCATATCACTATCCAGTTTGCTTTACTTATTATACAAAATTAGAAGGGTTATTTTAACCATTATTTAAATATTTACAGAGATGTGTCATGTATTTGTACAGTTGGCAGTGATTTGCTTTTTGTTCTGTTCTGTACTGTAGCAAAGAAAAAAACAAACAAAAACCAGCGTCTGCTTTGTCATTTTGTTAATTTTAGGATTATACTGAACTGATAACTCATACATTTACATAGTCTTTTGTATATCTAAGAACAGTCTATAAAAAAGAACAATAAATAAGTAGTCCTCCTATTTATTAATTTCATTCATACTCTACAGTGTAGTGGTTGCTCATTTACAGCCCAGAAGTTTCATAGCCTGTAATAAGCCAAGACCTTTCCAGCCTGTAACTTTTCTATACTACTTATAAAACTTGCCTAGTGAACACTGTAGCATAGACCTTGATACCATGTTTCTCACACTCATATTTCTCATATCATACGAATGGTGATGACAGATCATTAGGTGTTCTCAAAAAAAACAACATTCTTTTAATAAAGATTTTAAATAATAGCAATCATTAAGTAAAAGATAACTTACTGCCACTTATTGTCTGGTTAGGCATGTTGTATATTGAAGGGACTCATGTAGCTGTATTATGAAAATATCATACAAAGAAAGCTGTACACTAATGAATGAAAAATAATTTTCATTTCTGGAAGTCTAGATAGTTAATTTCACAAAACAAATAATTAAACCCCCTTTGAAATTGCTGAGTCAAGTTATCTCCAGCAATAGGAGAATTTGCTTCAGGAAGCCCAAACAATTGCAGGAAGAGATAAAATTTCCATCTGAGGCAAGTATGCAGAGGCTGAGAAAATGCTGCAGGAAAACAGAGTTATACAATAACTCTTCAAACATGATAGGAGCCTTCCTGTTCCTTTTACCCTTACTTCATACATCAACTTATTTATATCCTTTGTATTCCTAACTGAAGTAAGACTTAAAGATCAGTGCATCATTTACATGCCAAGAAATGAACAACAAATACTATCTTCTGGTATTATGTGGGAAACTTCAAATCTGTGGGACTTCAAACTGGTAGAATTTGTGATAGAATTGATAAGAATAACAACATTTTGAACAAATAGGTCTTTCAAACCAAAAGTTCTAGAACTGCAAAATGAAAAAATAATTTATTTGGAATAAACTTTCTTAGAACTGTTACACAATTTTTTTAAAACTGTTTTTTAAACCATTGCTGAATTTTCATTCATTTTCTTCACTGTCCTTTCACCTGCAAAAGCGATGTTCTGTTTGTTCTGTAAGTCTGAATATAGAGGTTTCATGAATAAAAATGCTAAATAATATGTTAAAGATCACAGAATCCTTTAAATTGTCTAATACTATTTTCATGTTTTATTCAAAACCTTGCTGTCAATCAAAGACCAAAATAAAAGCTGATTACCACTCGTAATGGGAGATACCCAGGAGTCTTACAGTCATGCTTTTCTAACCCTGATAGTCCACAAACTTTTAGCCTTTATAGCTAAGACCTTAAAACTATTTCAAATCTGAATAGTCACTGTTCCTGCAGTGGACACACACGATTTTCTGTAGGAGGAGGTAACAGAGGAACATTATAGTGGAGTATTTTAAAGAATATTGTGTCAGCTATTTGAAATTTCTCAGATTTGGGGTATATCAGTAGTCATTCCAATATATATGAATTCATGAGCCAGAAATAGACAACATGGTTCAATGGTTGAAGTTGTCTTCCCTGCTTGGTTATCTTTCTTGTCTGCGTGTCAAAAGTATTTTTGAGGGAAAAATGGAATATTCGTCTCACAGAAAACTTCAGTGTAGGTTTTATTTTGTGGTAATTGAAGTGTCTGAGACCTCTCAGGCTTCTAGAATAATTGATAGCATTCTCCACATGTGATGGTCTCACTAAATCCAGGTGGAGTTCCATCCTGCCTTCTATAAGTGGAGGCTAAATACCTATGAGGAGGCCTTTCTTTAGGGGACAGAGAGGTGGCGGGGGGTGGGGTGGGCAGGGAGGGAGATTGGCATGTAGAAATCTTCTGATACTTTCTGAGTTCTTGGGTGCGCCTACACTACTGTTTTAGTCCAGCTCCAAAATACTTTTTTGAGCACATTTTCTGATTATTCCTACTCACCACACATTGGCTTCCAGGAGATGCACTCCAGAAAGGTACCTAATACACCCTGCCTATTAATGCACATTGAGTCTAAGGAAGCCAAGATGGCTTATGGTTTCTGGGAAATATTCTTTTAGGTATAATTTGCAAGTAAATAAAGTCAAGAAGAAAGGAAGCAGAAAACAACTGGAAAGCACAACCACAGGAAGAACAAACAGCTGTCTGTTTCATATGCTCTTGAAATCTTGTGATTATTTTAAAAGGAGAAAATTAATTCTGGTTTTGTGTAATTTAAGTGTTTATTCCTTCAGCAGTTTTAGAATATAATATGAACAGTGAGCACAAGCAGGGAGTTATTAACATAATGACAAATTTGTCAGCATGATTCTATTTCGACATCATCTAAACATTTTCAGAATAGTAGACATCCTGACAAAGTCTCAGTAATATATTCTAGATAAAAAAGAGAATCCAGTCAGAGCAGGTCTACAAGTGTCAAGGACAGGACAAAGAGGAAAACCAAAATATTTTTCAGTGCCACCTCTCTTTCTCACCTTTGTATTTTAATCTCCCCTCATTTTTGACTCTCTCATTCCCTTTCCAAACCTATGATTCAGCTGTTTCCAGACAGTCTCTTTCATCTCATTGGGAGCTGTCTTGTATAACCACCCAGATTCCAATTCGTCCTGCATTAGAGCAACCCTAGAACCATCAGTGCATATGGAATTAGAAAATAGTTTGCAGACTTCTGAGATGTGATGGAAGACTATAACCACTATCTAATCTATGAGTTGGCTGACACTGATTTCTGTTGAAGAAACCTAACAGATGTTTCATATATTCATATGCTCATATATTCAGATGGTTTATATATGCATATTGCATTCATATTTCATTGAATATAATATCTGAAAATGTTATCTGAAATCAAATCTTAAAATAATATCTGAAAAAAATGACAATGACATGAAAATGTTTGTAATTGATAGGTGAGCAGAAAGAAAAAGAACATAAGCAGAAAGAAGAGCAGATGTGTAAGTTATAGCAGTGCTAAAATTGTGGACACCATACTACAGGATCTCTCTTAATTAGAAATGCAATCCACTTAACTATTAAAGCCAGAAATCACTCTATTTCCCATGCTAAGGAGAATGCCAAATCATAGAAGCGTAGATACCAGGTTGGAAGGGACCTTAAGAATCATCTTGTCCAAGCATTTTTTGTAAAAACACAGTCTAGAAAAGATGGCCCAGCCCTCTGTTCAGCTGAATCTTGAAAGTGTCCAATGTTGGGGAATCCACCACTTCCCTGGGGAGAATATTCCAATGGCTGATTTTTCTCATTCTGAAAAACTTCCCTTGTGTCCAACATAAATAAATAAATAAATAAATAACTCGTGATAATTCAACTTTAACTACTGACTATAATAAACGATTTGAATATGCATGTAGTAGTCTCTCCACAGTAGCAGTTTCTCCAAAATATCGTTGATGTTCTGATGTAACTGCTGCTGTTTCTTCACCAGCTGAAAACAACATACTCTATTATTTATGTTATGTTCTTTGCTTTAAAATTTCTACAAACAAAAACTAATCAACCTGTCATCTTTCACATTTTAAATATCCAACAGTATATTAAAAACATGATCCTCTGAAAAAAAATCGACCATTAATGTAGATTTAAAATATACTCTTGATATAAATCAAGGGAGATAGTAGTACTCATGAATTCAGTGTTTGCTGTTGGTGTGATACCAAGAATATGCTTCCAGTTCTTTTTAATAAAAAAGCTCTTCACAGACCTTAGAGAATCAAGTTTTATGCACACAATAAATAATGCAACATTTTCAAGTGCATAATGTAACTAACATGAAAGGTACCAAAAATCGTCTCCATAACTAGAGGTAAATTGCATAATGTTTATTAATTTCCTTGATGCTACTTTAACCACTGAATCTCATATTTGCAATGGAGAGTTCTTACCTACCTTAGATCTACTTTGACTTTGCAATATGACAGTTTTATCCTAAAACACAATGAGAAGAAAAGGATTTTTGTCATGACACAAGAGGAGACACAACAATTTGCACCAGACCTAAATCTCATTTATAAAGAGAACGCCCTCACTTTCCTGTGTGTTCCAGCCCTGGAAAAGTGACTGCTTGGGGAACTGTGGCTAGGGGAATCACAGCCATTGCTTTGATTCCTCATAAGCCTTTAATTTACTTCACATTTCTATTGTATTTAGCTTTATAGCAAATTGCTCTTTTCAGGCCTTATTTACTAGCATATTATTTTTAAAACTTTTATTCCCCCAGCTCTTCTAAGTCCATTTTCCACTGTTACCAGGCATATAAGACAGCCCCTTTATCTTGGCCTGTCAGCTGCAGCACCTCCGCACTCTCCCAGGAGAGAGCAGCTTGTGAATTCTATAACTGGTTCACTCCCCACATCCTCTTTGCTTCTTGGATTTCACTCCCTTGTCTGTTTTCTCAGCCTTTCCTCCTTCATTTTAAAGACTGTCAAACAAGATTTCTGGCATATTCTACAGATTCATAATGATCAAGTTGTATTTTACGTCTCCACAGCAGTCACCAGCAGCTACTGTTTATCACACACTTCCAAGTTTCTTGCCAAGGGTAACCTGTGAAATAGGCTCCCAGATTCACAGACTGCAACTTACATCAAGTGGTGGAAAAAGCACTGATCATACATCTGTTGTTCTAGTTTTGTTTCCTCAAGATGATATACTGTACTAATAACGTACAAACTTAATTGCTGATAAGTTTTTTATGCTTTCTAAATTTTTGTCAAATGTTTTAACTACCATTTTACTTTGATTTTATGCTAGGACAATCACTCAACTAAGAAATCTCCTACATTGTGTGACCTTTTAGTTGCTTGTCTTTTGCATCCAAAGGCTATATCTCCTTTAAAACTTCTGTGATTTATTTCAGAATTATGTAACTGAGCAAATATGAAAAATTTAAAATAATTCAAATTCTTTACATACTTCTTGGTTTCTTCCATTCATCACTTCACCGTACAACTCTAATAAGGAGATTTAAAGTACAGGGGCTTTTTTTCTACAATGCTTATATTAATCTTGTGTAACTGACTGGTGATCAGTTTCCGACCTAGAGTTGTTGTGAGATTTTTCATTTCCTACAGAGCATAAGCTCAGCTCTGATGTCCCCCAGAGCACTCCATTCCTGGCTTAGCACTGTTACTAATCTATATGCTGGCACTTTGAGGCCAAATTCTTTGGCGATGTTTGTGTGCCCCTGCATGGATGCTGATATTCAACTGTATCTTTCCTTAACACCTTCTGTCCCTCAGGCATTTTATTTTTCTTACATCATCTGTCTGATCTCTGCTACTGGATGTGCTTTAACATTTTCCTCCTAAATTCAACAACAACAACCAAAAAAAAAAGAAGGCAGGTTATTCTTACTGGCAAAGTTTGTTTAGCTGTTATTTTCCTCTTCGGTATGTAACTATTCCTATATCTAATATTCAGTCCAAATAGGAAAAAGAGAAGAGAGCTGCTGGTGAATGATATTTAAGTCTTATGCCCATTCTGTAAGTTACCTTAATTTCAACTAAGAGGGATAGATGGCTCTTTTATTATCTAGATATTGATATCTTCAACTGTGCTTTTATTTCTTACAGCAAGATACATGTGAATTTGTCCATATTTCTAAATCAATTTTTTTTACAAATTGGCGCTTATAAAAAATACTGTGGCCTACATCTTCTCTGGAATGTTCTAAACCATTATGTTTAACAGCAGAGTTTATCTCTACTGTTTGTACATAGGAGACAAGAAAACTATATCTGCACCACAGTTTTTTTAAAACAGTATATAATAACCCACAAGTCTCAGCAAAGATTGACAGAACCTAAACATGAAGCTATGCCTACTAAGAGAAGCTGTGTGGCTCACTTCCATCATAGCTAATGGATTAAAAATAGGTACTCTTGCTAGAACACTGCTAGAACTATATATATAGCATTGATTCCTTTTAGTGCTTTGAATATCAATCCACAAAATATACTTCTTACAACGTAGCAATATTTGGAAACAATTTAACATATTGTTCTTAAGACATGCTACATCTACTCTGGTTTAGTATTTATTTTTGCAAAGATTTTTCATCATGTGTTTGGTCAGTCATGTCTGTTACTATTGACTAAATGTGCTAGCTAATACAAAGATTTGTGAGACTCATTTCAGTTGACATCCATAAGAACAAAAAGCGCTCTCAGGTAATGGATACATGAAGAGTAAATACCACAGGTATTAGCAGTTTAAACATATTTGTCTGCAGCATTCTTCCATTGGTATCTATGGCCTGAAAATGAATGTGAACATGCTGGAAAAATGAAGAAAAGAAACAGTGATATGCCAGGACAACACTGGAGTAAAAATCTTAAGAGATGGTCAAAAGTAATATGGAGACTGATTACGAAAGCATCATAAGGGTTCTTGCAGAGAATTACAGAAGCTCAAATCTCTTTCTTCAGCAAGGCTCCCAGTCTTTTGTAATACCAGAATTGTGCATACTACAGAACAGCTTTTATTCCCTGGCAAATAAACATCAGCAGTTTAAGATGTTCTGCTTAAAGCAAAACCTGCAAACCATCATTAACACAAACATTAGTTTGACTTGCTTAGCAGCAAATTATGATAAATTCCTTCTCACAATGTGGAAAAAAAAATATGGTTTAAGTTTTCTGCCTTTTTAGTTTAATCTTCAAATAGGCATTTCTGTGTACTTAACAGTTTGTTAAACATGTTAAAATCTCTTTGTGCTTTCCATAGGCTGACAAGCAATGGATAGAGAATTATCAAAGAAATTTCAAAGTAATCCTGGTGCTTCCTTTTCCTGTCACAGGATATGGATGCAAAATAGTGGAGTAGTGGTGTTCCAAGACTCACCCCTCCCTCAGCTGTCCTGCTCAGGTGGCGGGGGGAGGGGAGATGTGAATTAAATTATTTGTCTAAGTGCTTAAATCAATAGAACAAGTAAATCTGAAAAAAGATACTCAAAATTGGGGAAATAAAAAAAAAAGCCTTAGCTTTCAGAAGGGTTAGATTTTAGATTTTATAAAATTAGATTAGACATGGCATGATAATTTCCTTCATCATCTCAAAAATACTGCAGTTGAGTTCTTCCTCTTTTCAACATAAGGAAGTCATTGAATGCTTCTAACACAATAGACTGTCAACATCCAATTTATTTATTCCATACAGTATCTGAACATATTGCATATCATATAAGTTCCACAGTTTACATTTAACAACAGATGTTTTTCTTTCTTGAGCAGATGGTATATTGAGTGTGCCATGACATAATTCACATTTGCATTATCAGTCATGAATGCTAATGCATTCCATAAATGGAGTTTTGTGTTTTGACAAAATATTTTTAATAGCCATGGCAATTTTGTAAAAATCAATTAGTTTGATAATACAATCAGGGAACCATGGTTTTTTTCTCTCTGTTGCAGAGAAAGGTAAGATTTATCAAAATACAAGAACTAAAAACAAGGAGTAAACACTTAGCTATTACCTTTGTTTGAAATGCACATACTTACTCTGTGGTTGCTAAATATTCAACTTCTAAGATGGAATTACTTTTGTAAGAATTCCCAATTTTCTAAGACATGAGCTAATTCTGAGTGATACATTCTTAGAAACTTTTCAAATTTACTTCATGAAGATTTCACAGGAACAAATAAAGTAAAATAATTGCAAGTTGAACAATATGTTACCAGGCAAAACTAGTATCTCCACTATTCTTGGGTATGTTGATGGTTCTGATAAATAAATAAACAAATTTGAATTGTTCTGGATTTTGTTGTCAACTTGCATTATTTTTTCCACTGCATTCCATTTTTTCCATTTCCAATTTGTAACTCATAATAGCTCATCATTACTCATTTTTATTACTCTTGCCCATTCATCTGTGGCTAATTTGTCCTACTTTATACACCAAAGTTTGTGGTTTGCAGTATTTAGTCTGTATCCATGTTATTGGGCATCAGAAGTGCTTGCTGCTAGGGGGACTTACTACATCTCATTGAGGTTCTTTTTTTTTATTTCTTAGGAACTGCAATAATTGCAATAGTAAGTTCATCACTGACAGCTCTGGTAAGTCTTCATGCCTGTCCATCCCTCCCTTACACTAGGAGAATGTTTATACTTTGTTCAGCCTTTCTTCTTAAGAACTTGTGATTCTTATGTGCTAGTAATCTTGTACATTCATTAAACTTCAAATGTTTCTTGGAGGCTTTTTTTTTGTGTGTGTGTGTGTTTATGTGTGGTTTGTAAGCTTTAATGTATTGTCATCTATCATCTAGTGCGGATTGTCTTAGCAGCCATCTGTTGATAAAATTGAAAGTGGAACGGCCCATTCATCTACTCTTTCTCACTGTGGTACTTCTGAAAATCTTTTCCTGTATACATGCATGTACGAGAGTGGCTTGTAAGCACCATTTTAAAAATATATATTTGTTAGGCCCCATTTATTTGCATCTAACAGAAGTTTGCTTAAAGATGTTCAATTTCCCACTTTCTGATTATATGGAGCCAAAGAGAACCTCTGGGTCCTTCTAGTAAGCAGGTAAATAAAGGGTTTGTCAGCCCCTTCCAACAGGGAGCAGGAGAGCACTTGTTCTATGTTATTCTATGTGTTCTGTGGTTGACAGTGGAGTTTTTCAGATACATGTAATCTTCATTTAATGAAATCAGATCCAACTGGAGCAAGGGGCAAGACAGAATGGGAGAAAAATATCCATATTTCTTCTGTAATTCCAAGATTTTGTCCAAACAGATACTGATATTTGTGGTATTCAGCTTCTTTTTTAGTGTTGGTATCATGAATAATTAAAATTATATCATCCATCATTTGTCAAGAGTCCTGCAACATCTACAGCCCTGAAATTAGCTTTGAAGGATTTCCAGAACAACCACTTCCCACTGACATAATGCCAACACAAAAAATAATTTCCAGCAGACTTTAACACATTTAAAAGCATACTGTAAAAGGCAAAAAGGCCAAATTATATCCCTGATACCTTAGTTTAGTTTAAAAAAGAATACCAACTCATATATCATAGTATAATTTAAACCAGAACTCAAGAATTTCAGGATCACCAGAAGCAGTATATCCTTGCTGTCCTGCTCACTGTTGTCTCTTTTGCATTTCAGAGGAGTGCAAAAGCAAAGTTTCCTAGCCACTGCATATTGAACTGTTGGATTCAGAGTACAGTTATGGAAGCTGCATAACCATATGTTCTTTCAACCCATCCTTAGGCTTCCAAAAATTGAAAACGTTAAGACTTGTATCATCAGCAATGGTTTTAAACTGTAGAAAAACTCCTACATTGTCACACAATTATATAACCGTGTCAAGCTCCTTTTTTGAAGCTATATAAAATCATCAGTCCTCTCTACCCAGCTGTGAAGACAAATCCAAATCATTTCTCTTTTAGTGATTAGAAATATACAGAGATTACCGTTTTGTCTTCTAAGTGCTAGGATAAAGTTTGTATTATGTGCTCCTTTTCTCCCAAGGCTGCAACCACCAATTTCTGGAATATAATCTACACATTCCCTGGCAGAGAAATCACCTAGTGTTTAAAAATTGAAACTTTTCTTTCAATTTTCTATTATATCTTAATACATAGCTCCCTGAAGAGAAAAAGACACTAACAGAAAATTTATGACAGTTTTGATATAGTGTGTGTATATATAGCAACAAATACATGAAATAATTCTATTCCTGCTAGAAAGGCTAATTTTATTTAATAGAAATGCTTCTGAGTTGCTTTCATATAAGTGTTTTCCCTTTGTAACTTCAAAAATGATGGCAAAAGAACTGGGAAGTTTCACCAATTCCAAAAATCCCTTTGAATTAACATGTTGACATGCTTGTGAGGTGGGCTGATGCCAAACTCATGAAGTTCAACCATGCCAAGTGCAAGGTCCTACACCTTAGTCGGAGCAATCCCAGGCACAGCTACAGATTGGGCAAAGAGGAGATTCAGAGCAGCCCTGCAGAGAAGGACTTGGGGGTGGTGGTCAATGAGAAAATGAACATGAGTTGACAGTGTGCACTTGCAGCCCAGAAAGCCAATCGTGTGCTGGGCTGCATCAAAAGAAGCTTGACCAGTAGGTCAAAGGAGGTGATCCTGCCCCTCTACTCTGCTCTTGTGAGACCTCACCTGGAGTATTGTGTGCAGTTCTGGTGTCCTCAACATAAAAAGATCATGGAACTGTTGGAACAAGTCCAGAGGAGGTCCATGAGGATGATCAGGGGGCTGGAGCATCTCCCATATGAAGACAGGCTGAGAAAGTTGGGGCTGTTCAGCCTGGAAAAGAGAAGGCTGCGTGGAGACCTCATAGCAGCCTTCCAGTATCTGAAGGGGGCCTATAGGGCTGCTGTGGAGGGACTGTTCATTGGGGACTGTAGTGAGAGGACAAGGGGTAATGGGTTCAAACTTAAACAGGGGAAGTTTAGATTGGGTATGAGGAAGTTCTTTCCTGTGAGGGTGGTGAGGCACTGGAATGGGTTGCCCAAGGAAGTTGTGAGTTCTCCATCCCTGGCAGTGTTCAAGGCCAGATTGGATGAAGCCTTGGGTGACATGGTTTAGTGTGAGGTGTCCCTTCTTATGGCAGGGGGGTTGGAACTAGATGACCTGGAGGTCCCTTCCAACCCTAACTATTCTATGATTCTATAGAGAAAAAGGAACAAAAAAGGCATTGTACCATTTAACAGTAGTTTTGCTGCAGTCACAAAGAACCAAACACCTGCAGCAATAATAATAATAGAAAAGTATCTTATTTTCCAAATAAGTGTGTTTACTTGCTAAAACACAGCAAACAGGGAGCCTTCATACTTCCCCAACACATGATCTCTCTCCCCTAGTCAATCACCAGCTTCATGACTGATCCTTATCAAGTGATGTAACATTAACCAAGGCACTAGGATACTGGGATATGTAGTTCAGTAGCACCCACAATGCAACTTATATAGATTGTCTGTATTACCTGTAGTATTTGAGAACACTATTTGTTTGGAGGCATTAGGTGAAAAATAGTGTTACATTTTATGGGTTGCCTATAACACACATTTATCGAAGAAGTTATTACACGTATCTGAAAATTAAGTATTCTGAAGGGATTTGCACAGCATTCATGCAGGGAATCCTTTCCTGGTTTTGATTTGACATTGTCTGAGGGGATACCAGAAAAGAGAACATTTATTTTTAGTAGAGCACCTCAGGCCAAAGTGGCACAAACTACATTTTCACTGTATTCCACACCTTCAAACAAGGAAATAACAATGCAAACTGAAAGAAGCAAAAACTAGGAGAAAGATGAGGGACAAATAGAAGCTGATTAATTGTTTGTAAGGTTTGTGGGTTTAATGTTGGATGCTTTATTTTTGCCACCACAGAGTCATATTCTAGCTACAAATCACTCTAATGTCACATACAGGAAAGAGGAGCTGAAATGGCAGAGTGAAATGGAAACGTGGAACAAATGATCTGTGAAGACAGATTCAGGAATCTAATTATCAAGAGCAGGCACTCCTAGAGCTACCCTCTTCATAGACTCCTGGGCAAGATGTGGGTCCACACATTCACAGTAGATTTATGGCAGAGATATAAGACACCTGAAAACACTCTATTTCCCCATTCAAAGGTCCAGATTTTTAATTTAAAATAAATAGAACAAATCCAGAGCTAGAATTTGACAGACTGAATGTAAAATACAACAAATCAGGCAAAAGAAGCCGTAAACAGGCATGAAACAATTCATCATAAGGGGGAACCTAAAGGGGAAATACTAACCCAACAATGAACTAACCTTTTTCCTAAAGAGCATCACCAGGTAAAACAAGTTACATCTGGATCATTCCAATTAAACTAAAAGGCACTTAATGTACCTACACAGCAGTGGCAAAGATTGCTTGGTTCTCTTTGTAAAATGAATTTTTTTTTGGTTGTTTCGGTTGGTTGGGTTTTTTTTTTGGGGGGGGGGGGGGGTTTGTTATTTTTTTTTTTTTTTTTGGGGGATTTTTGTTTGTTTGTTTTTGTTCAAGGAAGTTAATATCTACATTAATTTCATGTCCAAAATAGAAGGAATTTCTGATGAAAATCCAAGCCAGTTAAGTGCAGTATGAAGC
>NDXB01009105.1:240554-256034 GCA_002631895.1 Agapornis roseicollis
TTTTTTTTTTTTTCCTTTAACACACACACACACAAAATTAATGTTTTACAGTAAAACCCAGTTTTGTTTTCGTGCCTGCACTTCAGATAAGACAGGATAGTATTCCTACACAAAAACCACTCACAAGACTACCTCCCCTAAGATGACTGCTATAGTAAAGTATATAGTCTTACACATTAATTCCGTCACAGAAGTACAGTATTAATTGAAAAGGCTGCTCAGGTAGATTAAGATTAAAACAGTGAAACCTCACCATTAACAGGAATTTGGAAGCAAAAAAGAACTCAATTCCATTAAAAAAAAAAAGATTCTTAATATTTCAGCAATTCCTGAATCATTTGACGTCAAGTCTCAGTCGGTGTTCAGTTCCAAACAACCTCAAACTCCAGTGCCACAAGAACTTGAGGATTAAAACTTCATAATCTTCTACATTTACTTTCTACTATAAAAGAGGAGATGCTGTCTCGAGAACTACCCACTGATGAACTTACTGAGTTAAGAAAAACTCTGACTACTGTAAAGTTTAGGATTAATTGTGTAGCACCTCTGCTTTCTTAGCTGCCAAGCAGTGCCTCCAGGAGGGTTATGCTGTCTGGCATACCGATGGAATGGGTCCAGAAGAGGAGTCCATAACTAGATCAGTGTGTGCCCATGATATGACGGCAGAGATTCAAAGCTTTTTCTTCTTTTTTGTCTGTGTTGTCTTCTTGCTGTCCTTCACTCCATAATCTGTATAGTGCTTCCTTGTCTCTTATTCCCATTGAGATCACATAGCTCAAGGGACTTGGAAAGCAGAAAATAGGCAGGTGACTGGGGTACATAGATCCTGCTTTTGGTTACTGGCATGTCATTCTTTTTCTTTTCAACTCCCCTTATCAGTCAGCAGATCAACACTGATAGGAAAGTCTTGGGGATGCAGCTTTGCCAAGCAGCGTGGCACTAGCATATGTGAAGGCTACATGATGCTGTCTAAGGTGCTGCATTGACGCATGGAAAGCAGAAAGAACAATGAATAAGAGGACAAAAGCAAAACCACTGAGCCCAGGACAGCCTCGTGCTGCAACTGAAATATAGAATCATAGAATCATAGAATAGTTAGGGTTGGAAAGGACCTTAAGATCATCTAGTTCCAACCCCCCTGCCATAAGCAGGGACACCTCACACTAAACCATGTCACCCAAGGTTTCGTCCAACCCGGCCTTGAACACTGCCAGGGATGGAGCACTCACAACTTCCTTGGGCAACTAATTCCAGTGCCTCACCACCCTCACAGGAAAGAATTTCTTCCTTATATCCAATCTAAACCTCCCTTGTTTAAGTTTGAACCCATTACCCCTTGTCCTGTCACTACAGTCCCTAATGAAGAGTCCCTCCCCAGCATCCCTATAGGCCCCCTTCAGATACTGGAAGGCTGCTAAGAGATCTCCACGCAGCCTTCTCTTTTCCAGGCTGAACAGTCCCAACTTTCTTGGCCTGTCTTCCAGGTCCCTCTGGATGGCATTCCTTCCCTCCTGCGTATCCACCGAACCACACAGCCTGGTGTCATCAGCAAACTTGCTGAGGGAGCACTCAATCCCACTGTCTATGTCAGCCACAAAGATATTAAACAAGACTGGTCCCAGCACCAATCCCTGAGGGACACCACTTGTCACTGGCCTCCAGCCAGACACTGATCCATTGACTCTTTGTGTGCAGCCATCCAGACAGTTCTTTATCCACTGAGTGGTCTACCTATCAAATTGATGTCTCTCCAATTTAGAGACAAGGATGCAGTGTGGGACAGTGTTGAGCGTTTGTACACAATCAGTAAAATTCACTCCATCAGTTGGTACCCACTGGCTTACTGTTATCTCTGTCAGTCCCTTTATTTCCAGTGCCTGACCCATATCTCAGTCCTGTCAGGACCCACAGTTTTAACAAGGCATAATGAAGAATTAAACCTGTAAAGTGAAATGTAACACTAGTTGTCAGCTGACTCAAACTTTATCAGGGATTCAACCAAATCAGAAACACATTACAATTTCATTGTAGTGGTATTTGAAACTTGAAGCTCTAAGTCCAACTCTACAGAGAAAGCCCACCTTTCATTGACACTGCTCAGCTCCAACAGCCAGAGTTGTCAAACTGGCAACTTTCTTAACAGCTATTTTTCAGTGCCACAAAGTGGAATGAAAGCTAGTTTAACTGCTAGAAAGATTGCAAGGACTAAATCGGATGGTAGAGTTTAGATGCTCCTAAGTGAACAGAGCCGAAGGCCGTTAGTGTTCCCTTGAGCTTGGAAGGACAGAAAGGACAGAGAATACAAGGTTCCAATTCTGTTCTTCTAAAATTCTCAACCAGCAAAGTAGGTATTTAAAAGCAGTTCTGGCTGATATCCTCTTGAAACCATCCAGAGTAATTTATCTTAGCAAATTATTGCATTGCCATAGAGTGAAGTAATATGGAACATTTTCACTATTTTATTTGGAGACAGTTCATCTATAATTAGATGAAAACCATTTTAATAGGCAAATAATTAAGGTCAATGGTAATTACAGCAACATGAAGTAATGTGTTCTTATTAAAAAAAATACATTACAGAATCAGAAAATAACTTTCAAAATTGTATCTAATTCTGTAATGTCCTGTATAAATATGTACAGCGCAGACTTCACAAATAGGGCCTTGCCATGCTCTGGAGATACTTGCTTGTTGTATCCTTGGCATTTATATTTCCCAGATTTGCATTTGTAAAACTGTTGTGTATCAACTGCCAAACCCACTGAAATAAAGTCTCTCACAATGAGATCAGTACATATGGTCTTAAGCTCTACTGCATTTCAGGCATACATTCTCTATGTATCTGAAATTTGTTACTAGAATGCACAGCCGAAGTACTTAACAAGGTATTAGAAGTTGTTTTCACTATTCCATAATGAATTCTACTTTTATAATTTTAATATTCAAACACACCATATTAGAAATTTGAGGGAATAACTTAGCCAGCTCCCTTTTTGTTTTTTTGTTTATTTGGTTTTTTTTAATCAAATCAGGGCAAACATGGCATGCCTTTTTGCTTTGACACTTGTAGTGTAAAAAAGTTTTCTCAGGTATTTTATCCTTCACCATGAAGTTCTCAGCATATGAGTAGTTTGATTCTGCAGTGCCACAGACAACTACAGAACATGGCTAGAGTATGAAAAGCTGAAAACAATCACATATCCATAATGAACATTTCAAACTGGTGTCTGCAGTAGCAAAGATTTCTGATAGAGCATAGACAAACAATGTTCTTTTCTCCTATGAAGTTCTAATGTCAGATTCTGAAATAAATGGAACCTACAAAACACACTGACCAGGGAAAAACTGATCCTTTTTCATATGGACAGGAATAGAAAAAATAGTAGAAAATAAGTTATTGACCAGAATAACAGGAAAGAAGACATTGATAGCTGCTCATCAGGTAACAATGCTGGGGATATTTTGTTAATATGATAATATATCCTGGGTGGACAACTTTTTAGGGATTTTTTTCTAGTTATTCTTTTGTTGGTGTGGGTTTGTTTTTTGGTTTTTGGGTTTGTTTTTTTTTTACTATTACTAAGAATAAGAGAGGAAAAGCCATACACATGCACTACTGCAAAAAGTAAAAGAAAAAGATTTTACACTTGTAGATGTTATAGATTCTTTTTAATAGAAGCTCTTCATATCTCTGGGCCCCCGGATTGCATCCCATTTCTTTTGTTCTGTCACTTTATGTTTTTCTGCAAGCAAAACTAATTTAATTTACTTGACAGGGAAAATTTCTACTACAAAGTACCTGATGGTTAGTACCACTCTCAGAGCTACAAGCCATGTTTCTAAATGAATCTCTAGCTGATATCTGCCAACTGCTTTAGCCATGTAAGTGTTATTAATGTTAATCATAACTTATGACTTTCCTACTTTGTAAATCTATGCTGAGCTTACACAGTGATACAAATTCACTGATGTCCTTCCTTTTTTTTTTTTTCTTTTGCTCAAAAGTAATGAACTGCTTGCCTAGATGTGATTTCTTACTAATATTTAGCTGATCCAAGACATGCCCAAGCAACATCAGTCAAATTTACAAAGCACAATGCTCCAGAGCAGCTGGTATCATTCTGCTCTTATCCCATTTAATCAATGCTGTTATTTCAATTGATGTAAATATTACATTTGTGGTTGCTAACATGGCCATTAACTACACCTAATGTAGAACAGCTGCCATCCAAATGTTTTCTTATATGAACTGCTACCTCTTATTTTTCATCTTGGCATTAATGATCAATAATACTTTTGATGAAAGAGAAACACAGAGCTAACGCTGCTTGATGATATCCTAACTAGGACTGCCAAAGTTCAAGCAGATTTTACACTACTATAGTTTGTTTTACCTCACATTTTAATACACCAAAACCAGCAAAACAAAAACATTATTCAGTAGAGTTCTAGTTTTAGTTATATAATTCAGAACTGGCCAACAGCATTTATTTATTTTGGGGGGGCAAAACCTGATTTTACTGATCTTGTATATGCATCATTTAAATAACCAGAAAAACTTGAATGCATTGGAAAGCACTTCAGATCTCTTTTTCTCTTCCATTTTTAGAGTACCTTTATGTGTCTCTTTAACCTATTTCTTACTTTTAACAATGTAAATAAGTTGACTCTATGCATCGAGATAAGAAACCTTAAAATACAGTTAGCAATTTGTCTGGTAAAGTGGATGAAATGATCCCAAGAAATCAGAGATACTAGAAATAACTGTCCACAAATTCTTGATTTTCACAACACAGAAGATCTTGCTATTACATAAAAATTTAGGCCACAGGATATGCACTGTTCATGTATTAAGCAACTTGTATTTTCAGTGAGCCTAGACAAATTCCTTAGGTTGTTGAAATTAAAATATACTAACACCCAGCTTGCCTCTACTGCGGCCATCCATCTTTCTTTCCATTGTTTGGTCAGGAAGGAAAAATACTGCAGTGATAGCAACTTCCTAACACAATGAATAAAACAATAACTTTGTTTAAGAATAAATTCCTCATTCATGAGACAGAAGCTGTTGCTCTTCCCACAACTGCTCTGCCAGCTTTGTATACACAAAGCTCCTGAAACCAAGTCTATTCACTCTCTCCATCAGTATTAACTCAGCCATTTGGAAAATAACACATTTAATCAGACCCCAAGTAGACTGATATCCTACTGTGTTTTACTATATAACTTGGTAATAAGTATCTTGCAAAATATCAAATTGAGTAATGTATTATAACCGAGTAATACTATAACTTTCAGCCTGTCACCATGGCATTTCATTACTATTTTCCCATCTCAAGATTAACTTAGAAAGCTAATTTGAATACAAGTTCCTCAAAATAAAAGCCAGTAGGACTCCATATTCAGAATGTGCTGGACATGAAAGTACTCCACATTTGTATGTACAACATATGTACATGTGGAATCCACTGTTCTAAAGATGAGATGTGGTGGAAACTTGATAATTTCTTTCTTTAAATCCTTATCATCCTTGGTATTAGTTGAGAAACTAGAATTAACTATGAAGATTCGTAGTTGATTACTGGCTCAACTTTGCTTTACACATTATTTGAGCATTTTTTTTTTAACAAGTCACAGTCATATCAAGGCCTTAAATGGACCAAATAATTTACTTCCATATTCATTTTTTTCTACTTATTTCATAGTAGTGACTTTTATTTGCTCTACAGTAGTAATTCAAAAGGAATGTGATCATACTCCAATGGATTTCATTATCATTTGGAAAACTATGAAATTGTGTAGGAGGCACACCCCCTCCTTTTGCAAAAAGCCATAATCATTAAGGTCTGTCTGGACTCCTTCTGCTATATTGTTTCGTCAGGCAAATGGGGGAGGAAGTACACCTACCATTGCCAACAGTATCTTGTTAACAAATTACAAAACTGCTTCTAGTAACTGGGAATCTTGCATGCTTTAAAAATACAAATTATTACACAGTGTATTTAAGGATTTTCTCATTTAATTTGGTCTCCTCTTACCTGTGTTTCACAAGCGACATCTATTCACATTAGTTTAATTATGTTAATATTAGTTTTCCTTTTTTAAATTATTAAAATGGAACTATAATGGCAATACGATCATATCTAACTTTGTAGTATTTCCAGTACACCAAATGATAAATACCAAGCAGTCTAAACCCCCATCACTTTACATGTCTGGAATTATTACAGTGGCAGTAAGCATGACAATGATAAATGAACAACAGAAAAAAAGAGGACTTTCATTTGCAAACTAAAACGTAGCTGTTCATTGTGCTTGCACAGAGGCAACTCTAAAAATAAGTTTTATGGGTAAAGTCTATTGTAGATGAATGATGATAACAACAGGACTTGCTTAGTGAACCATAGTAAAAGATAACACAATGACCCTTAAATATATTTTACACATGTATTTGTTATTTCAGTGACATCTTCATATGTCATCACTTATGCCAAGTAAATTAAAGATTCCTAATTAAAGATATTTGGAACGAAGGTGGAGATGATGCTACTTACATTGCTTGCAATAGGTTCCAAGATGTGAAAGTACTTCTTTAGATATGAAAGGCCATAGCAAACACTGAAGCAGTTCACCCTAACACCAAAGACCTACAACTGACAGAATATACTATGATGCCTTATCAGATTAAAAGTGCAATGCTATTAAACTACTCACACTCCTTTTTTCTCTTATCCCATGTGATCAAATAACATTTCTACACTGTAAAAAGGAAAAAAAAAATATAAATAGCTGTTAATTAAATTCATAAAATGAGCTTACAGAAAGAATTGTGAGGGCAGAAATGTAAGTAACCCATCAAATAGCAAGTACTTTCCACAAGATCAGCCATGAGAATGTTCATGCATGTTTACTTGACCAAATTGTTACCATATCTGTTCTCTGCCAGTGGGACAACAGAGGCACCACCACTGCACACAGGTCACACCAGTACTACAGCAACTCTTAGGAAGATGCTACTTTTACTAAATCAGCCTTTTATAATGTGCATTTTTCAGTGTAAGTATGTATTTTGTTCTTTTATGACTTTCAGATTATACTGACTAAAACCTGTGCATACCATGCCAAAGGTATTCTGCTAACAAGGAAGCCTGATTGTTGCTTCAAAAATGTCTATACAAACATACACCCACAAAAAAATACACTGAAGTCTTTTTGTTGTAATATTTCCTGAAATTCTTCATTTGACTGCAGCTATCTTCTGAACAAAATGTTCATGTTTTATTGGGAGACATATTCTGACAATAAATGGGTATAGTATTAAATTATTTCTCATCTGTGAAAATATCAGAAATAAGAGTAACTAGAAATAAAACAAACAAGCTGGAATAGGGGCAAACAACTGAGAATTTCTATGAATCTATTGGTGAAAAGTAGCTGTAGGACATAAAATTGTTTCTTGTTCTGATTATTAATTGTAATATGTGACAATAGCCTCAAGCACAAAATACTGAGATAGAAAGAAATAATCAGACATTTAAATGCTTGAACAAGTTAGGTTTTCATTTATTTAATGATCAGAATTGCACAGAAGAGTTTTTTTGTTTGCACTACAAAATTCTCTAAAAGCAGAAATTGTATCTGCCTGAAAAGTGTGGGGGAGGGGGAGGGAAGAGGGGAATGATGGAAGAAACAAAGAATCCAGAATGCAAACCATATGTTGTTAACCTAGCTGTTAAAATTAAAAAAAAAAAAGAAAAAGAAAAAGAAAGAGAAAGAGAAAGAGAAAAAGAAAAGGAAAAGGAAAAGGAAAAGGAAAAGGAAAAGGAAAAGGAAAAGGAAAGAAGAGAAAGAGAAAGGGAAAGGGAAAGGGAAAGGGAAAGGGAAAGGGAAAGGGAAAGGGAAAAAGAGAAAGAGAAAGAGAAAGAGAAAGAGAAAGAGAAAGAGAAAGAGAAAGAGAAAGAGAAAGAGAAGGAGAAAAAGAAAAGAGAGTTACATTAGAAAAACATGCATTTTGTCTGACTCAAATTTAAATAAAGAAATTCTGATAATTCAAGAATTCAATTCTGCTGCATGAATTTTGTCAACTAGGTGTTAAAAGTCCTTAGACACACATCTAACAATTTATATCAACATAATTCCAGGTACTTCCTATTTTTGACAACTAAATGTTCCTGTGAGTAACAATGCACATAAGAGGAGAAAAGTTCTCAGTGCAGCATCAAAGAAAGACCAATGCTACAGGCTTTTCAATGTGATTACAGGGAGGTGTATGGATATCTGGTGAACCTTAGCAAAAAAGGCTTATGAAATCATGCAAGTTCACTGGTGCTTTCCACCTGGGAAGTCTCCTCTGCCTCACTAACCTGAATACCTCTATCAGCTCATAATCAAAAGAAAACTGAAAAACACTGGGGCCACAGAAGAGTCAACCCCTGGCAAGGAAAGCATTTTTTCAAACAAAAAGTTGAGTTTGAAGACCATCCACTGAATACACTGAATGCAGGTGTACAGGAATTCTTGGATGTGACAATTATGAGGACCACTGTCTAAGTGACTTAGTCAGGAAAGCTTGAAGGAAGATGAGACGGGGAGAACATATGTTTTGTTTCAGGTATGAACTTACATCTTCACTCAGAAAGGCCACTTGGAAAAAAGGTAATCAGATTATACAGACAGACTGATGAAAAATTATCCAAATTCACTCCATGACACTACTAGTTGGACATTCTATTTATTGGCAATTAAGTTACTTCAAGTCCCATAACAAACACTGTAAGTTGATTATATTCTTGATCCACATCAAATTAAATTAGGTTTATCCTGGAATCATAAATATGGAGGGGCTGGCAACATTTTCTAAAAATAAGTAAAAAAAAAGAGGAGAGGACAACAGGGTAGATGTCAGTAAAAGACTTGCAAAAGACAAAAAAAAGAATGAAGGAAGCTGTTAATGATTGGCTTAACATGACCTCATAATGGTGTCTCCTAGGCAAACATTTCTTCCAATACTGAGTATGCTGACAACTTTCTGGCATTCAGCACTTTCATATGGATAATGAATGCAACAGGTAACAAGTTAGGGATGCAAAACTGAAGAAAATAGTGGAAAGAAATTTTCAGTGGAATTTTAGTTCAGACACTTCTGAACTGTTTGGGTTTGTTAAGGGTTTTTTTCAGATAGATGTAAACCCAGACTGAGATCTCTAACAAAATGAGTCAGAACAGTTTATTCAAACCAAAATTTACAGAACAACACAAATTGTATCCAACCACCAGCCAGTCAAAAAGCAAAAACAAAAGGGTACCCAAAATAGAAAGTAATGGAAAGAGAAGGTGGGGGGAAAGCAATAGTCTAGACAAACTTCTTCAGGTCTTAAGAAAGGTCTTAAAATACATTAACCTGTCTTTGTTTTATCTTAAAGGATTTCTGGAGATTGGGTTTCTGAAAGTGCAGGTAGTGCCTGCAAAGTGACTCAGCAGAAAACAGTAGCTCAATGGAGGTTGTGGAAGGATGCTGCAAAATTAAACTGTTTCAGTAACTTCCTGTTCAAAACATGTTTAGTGCACTTTCCCCATTATCAAAAGCAACCACTTTCTGGAACAATTCTTGCGGGCAGGGCTTGTACATTAACTGGGTCAGCTAATAGCTTTGAAAGGTACAAGCCACAAGGTTTTAAGAAACCTATGAGAAAATCATAGAATCATAGAATCATAGAATAGTTAGGGTTGGAAGGGACCTTAAGATCACCTAGTTCCAACCCACCTGCTATAAGCAGGGACACCTCACACTAAACCATGTCACCCAAAGCTTCATCCAATCTGGCCTTGAACACTGCCAGGGATGGAGCACTCACAACCTCCCTGGGCAACCCATTCCAGCATATACATGATAACTGTCCATACCAGTACAAAGGAAGAGATTTCAAAGAAAAGCAGCATTTTGCTGAGGTCATGGTCATGTGCTTGTGTCTATGCTTGAATTTAGTAACCTAAAGTCAAGCAATATTTCTTGACTAGTATGTCTTATCAAATACTAGGTATATAAGTGAAACCTAGTTTCTCTCAAGCATATTTATTTTAAATCTTCCCTAAATATCTAGCTGCATGATTTTTCCCAGTCTTACCATGCATAATCTGTGTTATTGAGCATCACCCTAACCAAGACAGCAGGCTTTGTATTATTTTATATGGTACGTTTCAAAAAGGAATACACATGGCAGCATATAGAGATTTTTACTAAGATAACTAACAGGAGTCCTGTGCTGCCATCAATGCTTAAAAATTACTCACTTCAGTAGCAGAATTTGGAGATATCACTGCTTACCCACAAGGGCAATTATTCTATTTTCTTTCAATAGCTAGATGCGCGCTCCTGAATCTATGTATTTATAGCCATTGACAAAAGGGTGCAGCCCCTGCATCAGGATTTCTGTCATTCAGTTCTGTTCGATTCTACCATGTGGTTTAGCATTGCAGCCAGCTCCACTCCTTATTTATTGACTTGCAATGACCAAGATGAAAGCATATTTTGCACACACTGATCAGGAAGCCAGCTATTTTCCCTTCCTTCTCTACTGTTAGCTTTACAAGAATGAATGTTGTACGGTTTTGGTGCAAAACATACATCTGCTCAGAGCTTCAATGCAGCAAATAGCTTTGCAAGTTTATATAGGTTACAAACCCAGAATCGTGTAAATCAACTGTAGAGAATGTGCTACAGAAGATCCAGGAATTCCTGCAGTACACTGAGTGATATGAGATTGAGTGCCTTCTATCTACAATGAAACGATGGAAATACAACATAACATCAATCCATAAAATGGTGGCTACTTCTCTGAAACATTAGCTGACTCTTTAGGATATACAAAGTGCCAAAAAGAATCACTGTAATAATAACTTTCACAGTGAGCTACTGTAAAAGTTACTGATTTTATGGTTATGATTTTATACTGATTTTATGGAGAATGAAGGGAAGGAATAGAGGAAGGCAAAAAAAAAAAAGTCCAAGTAAATCAAGCTCCAGGTAAAAATGGATACAAACCTGTCACTATAGAAGAGATTTCAGATAATTGCATTCAGTGTCTTGAAGAGCATGAATATTGTCAGATAGTAACACCAAAAAAGGAAATTTCTCCACATCCTGATATTCATACTGCCAGCCAGCCTGAGAAGGACAGCATCTTATCCCATCACCAGGCAGTCAGACAACATGCTCAGAATAAGACACTGCTCAAAGAAAAAACATGACAGAATCTAACCCTAAGGATCTGTGCAGTAATCACCCACTACTATATTTTACTCTGAATTTTATTTATGTTCAACACACATTTTTTAAAATTTTGTGGATTGCAATTATACCTAAGTATTTATCTTCCAGTACTTTCTTAAACAACATGACAAGAAACTTCCAGGTGTTTTTCCTTCTTTGCTTTTCCCAATCTTTTCTTGGTTGGTTTGGGTTTTTTTGTTTTGGGTTGGTTTGGGTTTTTTTCATAGATTTTGTTTTAAGACTGGTTGCTAGTGATTTTTGCTTTGCCTGCAATTAGATATTTTGCTAAATATTTATGCTATGTTTATGAACAAGACTACCAACAATACAAGCAATTTCATTATAATTATAGAACATAAATGCTGAAGTACTGTAGTACTAGAACTGTAGTTCTAGTACTGTACTAGAAATGTGAAGTATTTCGTATAGTTTAACAATGATATTCCACAGCACTGTGCAGACATTATGCATTTTTCTTTGATGGTATAACAATTTTCAGTTGCAAATAAGCTGAAGTTTCTCTGACATTATAATATCTTCAAATGTAATTTTCATGTTTAACTGGTATTTTCTGGACTAATATTCACATCACAATGCCTGCTTTAAAATAAAATCTAATCTGTTCCTAATCCAGCTACAAACAGAATGATAAATATATCAGAGAGAAAAAAATGACTCTTTTAAATGACATTATAACAAACCATGATGAAAAAGCAGTATTACAGGCATCACCCATTGACTCAATACCCTCAGGCAAAGTCATGTGTAATGATATTGATGCAAAATAGTGCAGTGGAATTTACTCTAATAATTCTAGGCAGGAATAATTTTTGAAGATAATAGAAGCCAGAACCATAAATTCTCACTTCATTTTACCACTGCACATGTCCTGTGCTTTTAATCAGAAATACCATACTTGAATGTTTCTTTTACAACTATTCTCTAACTCTAGCTATAGGTTTATTCACATTAAATTTCTGAAAAATAAAAAGTATATCCTCTGAGTAAAGTAGAATAATCAGGCTAATATTAGGATATTCTAGGCACTTATTAACTATTTCATAACATGGAGTAACAAAATATCCTCATGCTTTCTACATTCAGCCTATTTATTCCAGGTAGCTTTGATGTCAGACAGAAAAATATCAATGATGAATAGCCAGCACTTTGAAAAATGAAATATTAAAAAACATTATCTTTTGAGTTAACTGAACAAGCACTTTTTTATTTGCTAAAATTTAGTTTGTAAACTATTTTGTGCAGAAAACCAAAAGGAACTATTTTCTGTTTAAAATTACAGCTATATGGCTACTTTGCTGCAAAACACTATACAACATTATGCATCTAATGTCCCATTACAATTTTAATAATTAAAACCATTCCACAGTAGGTAAAGAGTATAATACATTGTCATCCAGACTGCAAGAATATGTTTTCAGTTTTGGGCACACAAAGTGAAGAGAATAATTTAATTAATCTGGAATCATGGGAATTCCCATCTGACAACCCAGGCAAAAAATTTTATATGTGAAATAGAACTTTGTGGTTGGACACAGGTTGTAAGAGAACTACAGGAGGCAATACATTTTGATTCTGCTTTTGCTTACGACAAAGTCCTTAAAAATATCAACAGGGATTATTTCCTTTTCCACTTTAGCTATACTTCTGGTTTGCTTTGTCTACATTAGTTACAGTAGCTTTAGCTTGTCAAATACTATTAAATTAGCTTATTGTATTTTTCTTTATAAAGTATCATATGAGTGAATGAAACTAGAAAAACACAGAATCCTGGATTTTATGAAACACAGTTGAGTGCAATTCATATGGGATCATTATAAACAGACCACTTCAAAAGAATATTACTGAGATTGAAAAATCAAAGACCTGCAATTTAAGAAATCCCAGGATGTGGTTGATTGAATTTTAAGCTTAATTCAGTTTTCCTGTGTATATGCATAGATACTTCTTTTTGCTTCAAAGAAATGCTGCTTTCTTTAGTTCTTGTAACATAGCTAGGCTTCTTTCACTAGGCAGGTAACATTATGTGCCACAGGGCTAACAAGTATTTGCTGATAGCAATGGCAATGATCTTGAATTGCAGGCCACTGTGGGATCAGTTTTAGCAATTTCTGCAATCCATATATTTATAATCCATATCTGCTCTAGCTTCCTCTCTTTCCCACCTCCCCATACTAAGCCATAGCCTTGATTTCTCCCCTCAGACCCTCAGATTTCTAATGTAACTTCAGACACTACTCATGCCATATCCAGAGTAAAGTGACATAAGCATGATTTTACTCAGTTATTTGGGCCAATTGAAAGTTTACCCATTTCTTGTTCCTAGGTAACTGCATTAGCCCTATGAATTTAACTTATTTTTTAGTCCATCAAACTTCCACTCATGTCTTTCTCTAGTCATTCCTTTTTTGTGCCCTTTTGCAGGTCAGTTTCTTCAATCAATGCAGATTCTTTTCTACTATGCAGCTGCTAATCAAATACAACTTTTCCATTCACCATCATTTTGTCTAGCCACTGTGCACTTCCTCATCAAATCTGTACATACCCCATTTTCCTCTCTCATCTTTAGGTCTTTCCTTCTATAGGTTCCCCTCTATCCAGCTTCTGCTCAATCAATTTCTTTCTTCTTGTAACAGAAAATCTGAGACTGTTACCTGCCCCACATTCAATAACTTACCCAAGCATATTCATTGAATAATTTACTTAAAACACTTAAACATGGTTAGCTCTCTACTGCCTTAGAAATTAATGTTCTGGATTTGCACCTACTTACACATTTTGAGAGGTCTATCTTTTTATTAGCAATACAGGTTTCACTAAACTGTTCAGAAAACACGCCAAGCAAAGGAAACAACAATTAGGTATGTTCATCTTTCTGTTAAGATGTTCAGCTTGCTATTACAAAACCATTAAATTTAGCTAAATATATATATGAATTGCATGCAGACTTTGTAAAAGTGGACAATTATATGATATATGTGAAGCTTTTAAATTGCTAAGAGAACACTGAGGAGAAGCATATTTTACAAGAAAATGCATAATCATTTTCTAATCTACCAAGAGGTAAGAAAAATGGATTATTTTAATTCTTAATTTTTAAAACCAGACCAGCTGCAAAAAGAACTAAGCCCCAAATCACATATGCAATTTCCACATTCCTGAGAGAGAGAATTGGAATATAAATGAAAGTATGTACATCTGTTTAAAATGACTCAGTGTTTGATTGTAGTAATGATCATGAGAATGATTGATCACATTGGAAATCAATATTATAAACTTTGGATCTTTATGTTTACTTTCTTTAATCCAGGCATTATTGCAGTATCCAAAGCAGACTGCAGCTGCAGCATGTTTAATTCATCAAGATGTTCTCAATGCTGACTTTCTCACAGTTATAACTTCATGATTTTAGAGTAGCATCTGCCAAAATAAGACTGTAACATCCAGCTTAAAAAAAAATCATTAAAAAATAACTTTAACTGTGCAAATAAACTTCTGCAAGCATCTTTTTTCAGTGAAATGTAAACATTCTCAGATGACACAATAAAACTGATTTTAAGACTGTGTATTGAGTACAGTCAGTCACATGTGAATATCACACATCTTTATGTAATAAAATGAAGATATAGAATCATAGCCAGCTCTTCTTCCCAGTGATACATGCTTTTTGAGAAATAACATACTACATAGTGACAGAAAAGAAGCAATGCTTGGAAAACAAAGCTGGCTGGGTTGTAACTACAACTGCAAAAGTAGTGGCATTCCAGCAACACAGACTTACACAGATTAAAATCTGAATATCATGAGGGAGGCTAGAAGTTCAAGCATGTTGCCAGGCATGATTAGATGGCGACCTGCTGCAAACACTGTCTTAACATTCTTACAAACACACTAGAACCATCTCATCAGAGCATTACAGTCATATAATAGTCATTCACCTGGGCTGCAGTCACACCTTCATTTAGCTTTACAGATATGTGCAAGTCCTGCCTGAATAGTCAGTTAAGAATTTTCCTGAAGAAGAGTGCATTCTGCAGGCAAGTAATTAAGGACTGTGCAATACCTGGTGATGACTATTGCATGCCTGTGATCTTCTCAATATGGAAGAAATCCCAGGATAATTTTTCCATGTCATGCTCATACTGGTTTCCAAAGTAAAACCAAATATTCTCTTAAAAAAAAAAAAAAAAAAA
>NDXB01009105.1:256169-270898 GCA_002631895.1 Agapornis roseicollis
AAAAAAAAAAAAAAAAAGTCAAAACACCAGCAACTAAAGAGAAATAAAACTGACTGCAACTGCTGAACCCAGGACAGGAGCATAGTGTTCTAGTATTTTCAGTATAACCACACAGAAGTTAATGGTTTGCAAAGCTGAGTCCAACTATGAAGTTTTCAGAGCATTTTGTGAATTTACTATTCAGAGCAGCTACATAAACCACCTCTCTTGTTATTCAGCAGCTAAGTAACATTTAATACCGTTGAAATTCACATAGTGGTTTTTAAATACAAAATTATATATCTTTAGCATTAAAAAACATTAAGGCAGCTATTTCCCATCTTAAATTTTTATAGGATATAAAACTAATAGCTGCTTTCTGCTCCAATGACTCTTCAAAATAACACTGAGCTTGTGACCCTCCTCTTACAAAAACCCAACAACCTACAGTGTTAGTGCAAGAACATTCATATGCTAATAATTTAATCAGTCTATTATATCCTAGAAACCCCAGCTAATCTTTTGCAAAAGAGCAATGTTAATTATTTATGTTATTTTTCTGCCTTGAACTGCGGACAAATTCAATTCTCAGATCCCTCAATCAGCTTAAGGATCTCCGTCATGTAGTGGTGTGATAAAAGTGCAGAAAAGAAACACTTTCTACATGGCCATGATCCAGTCATGAAGCTGTTTCACAAGCCATCCCTAGAAATCTCTTTCCAAAAAACAGGAATAAAGAAAAGTACTTGCAGCAGCTTAATTCATCTAGCCCATCCCACCTCTCATTCAGCTTAACTCCCACATGCCCACTCACATGCTTAAAAGATAACAATTTGAGGGAATCTACCACTCAGACTTTCTGGCACAGAGCAGTTGAAACCAGTTCTTTTTTTATGCAGTCATCTCCTGTGAAATGGGAAGTGATTACAGATGAATACAGCAGGCTTATGCCAGGCTCTTTGGCTCTGAGCAACTGCTGAACAGCAAATGGCATCAAGAATAACGAATATACCTTAAATGAAATGAAAGTGCTATAGAGAATCCCACTACAGCTAAAACTGTGTGAAGTACAGCAAGGAAGTTTTAAATATCCTTCCTTACTGTAGCTACAAGGAACTGTTTTTGAAGAGTTACCAAAATGTAAAAAAAACAAAAAGAAGGTTTTTTTTCTAACAATATGGGTTCTGAAGTATTTGGTAATGGTGCTACTTTTAATTCAGAAAAGGGAGTTTAGTTAGGAAGCAATAGTAAAAAAAGGCTGATAAATCCTGCATTTAAAAAAATTCAGATTTATCCATGGTGTAAGTGGCAGGGCTAGGCTTTGCATAGCACAGTAGACACTTCAGAAGCATCTTTTGTACTTAACTTTGGGGCATCCCCACATCCAGCTCTACAGAGAAAAATGATTCTATGATGCATGGGTTCTGTTGGCTGAGAATCACTGGAAGGTAACTTCCCAGGGTTCTAGGGAATGATATTTCTACTTAGAATATGTATAGTCACACAAACATAATACCCCACTGCCTTATGAACAGATCTGTTCAGCAAAACAGTAATGAATTTTGTTTTGTTGGCATTTTCCTACGTAACTGAATCTGGATGTTTCATAAAATAATATAATTATTGAAATATTGCCCTGAAAAGAATAATCCAATAGAATTTAGTTTACCAGGCACTTTTAAATATCTAACCCTATTTGAGCTCCTGCCAGATTGCCCATCTTCTCAACAACTCGCTTGACAGGCTACCGGGAGCCTGAGTTCAAATAAGTCATTTTAATTATATCAGAGCCAAGGTCCCCAGAGCGTGTTGACTCCATGAGCCTGAAGAAGCCAGTCAAGAGCCTCAGAGCTTGCAGCACCAAGAGCTACCTGAGCTTTGGAGGTTTGGAACACCCTGATCTATGGATTGTTTATAAAGCTGAGATTAAAAAAGTGTTTCTCTTTGCAGAAAGTATCAACATTTGAGTTTCCCTATGATTGAAAGAACAACCAAATTTTGAACAATCAAAATTCTTCATTAAAGATTTAGTCTTTCTCTTAGTTACAGGGAAAAGCAAAACACTGGGTGATGAAAGTCCTTCATTAAACTGAACTAGGTTTTGCTACAGTGGCTGGCTACTTATACTTACTGCACCTTTTCATTGTGGGAATTAAGATCTACTGCTGGGAAGTGAGACCAAGGAAAGTTAAATGATCTACTTAAAACTACAGATAAAATTTTGTTAAAGTGCAACTTAAGTTGCAAGCTGAAAGTCAAAACTCTGAACCATCCTCCTTCCTCAGGCCATATTACAACAAAGTGACCACTCTCTTCAGCTCACACAATTGTCATTTCATGACAAATGTCAAAATTTCTTCTCATGTTGCCCTTTTGCAAGCCAAATCAGGATTAAAAGAGGGTTCAGAACATGTTCAGAGAACGTGAAACCCTCAAATCTGTTTGAATATGCCCTCTGATTTCACCTGTCTGCACCAGTACACAACCCTTCAGCTAACTGCACTCATGTCAGCCTACCATCTTGACACGATGCCTTCTTTATAAGTCATACAGGAAAAGGCATATGTACTAGGCAATAACAGACCTAGTGCAGAGTAAAAAAAGGCACAAATAGAGTAGGTAATTCCCAGTCTGCATATGAATGCCTTCCAAACATATTAACAGTTACTTTCTTGATTGTTTTCTCTGTTGAGCCAAAGCATCAATAGTATGAGCAAAATTTTACACATAAATTTCAGAGTGATTTGGCTGTGCTCTTAAGACATCTCTCCAAGTTCAGAGCCTGGAAAATGCACAGACCTGAAGAATCGAACTGATAAAACTTCACATGATTTTCAGCCTGCTCATTCAGCATTTCCTTTAAATGCTAACGGTTATGTAGGCTGTGGAAATGGAAGTTTGTGGGACAGCTGTCTTCACAATCATCACTGTAAACAATTCAGATACCAGTGACTGATAAAATGTCTTAACAACCAAGTATGTCAGATCTTTTGGAAGCTGAAAAAGGACCTTTTATTTTCAGTAATAATGAACAGAGAACCAGAAGGAGCAGAGAGAGCTTTAACCAGCCAAACCACAGCAGATCTACAGCTGTATATAACAAGGATTGAGTATCTGAATCGGATCTTCAAAGGGATGAGCCATAAGGAAGAATGGGATCACAACAGCATAGTATTTAGGAATTGCAAGCTGCAACATCAGTAACATCCAGAAACACAGAGTCAGTAGGAAAAAGGAAAAAGAAGGATTCCAACATACTTACATTCCTGTGGAATTTTAAGAGTAACAAGAAACAAAAAGTTTTGCAGCAATGTCAAAAAGCAGCTAACAGCAAATGTGGTAATAACAGAAGTTAAACCAAAATAATCTTTAATTAAAAACCCAGCTTTTCTTGATGGAATTTTTGCAATTTGAGTTTGATTTAAGTGCTTTTAGGACTGGAATCAAGCTATATTAACACTCATTAATCTCAATTTCAGCACAAAGACATAGCTTACCATCTTCCATGGTTACAATGGCTCTCTAGGTAACTCACAAGAGCCTGTTGGATCCTTTTGAAATCAGGATAAGGACAGCAGCCTCTCAAACTAACATTTTACACCACTAAGTTGTAGCCACCCTTTTTAAAGTCATTCCCTGGATTTTGAAATGGTATTAATAGTACCCAAGAGGAAGCAGGCAGCAACAATGGCGTCTAAAAACTATTGTAGTCTATAAAACTGAATAAAACTATGTCGAATTAAGAAGAAATGGAGACTTGGATGAGATTAATCATAGAGACAAAGTAAAGGCATGAAGAGTACAGATTCTATATTTATGGTGGCACAGACTTCAAAGTTAAAGATGATGCTAAATTCGTAAGCTGACTGGATTGTAGCATTTCATATTCTGGAGAACAAGGAAGGTTTTTCCTTAAGTAATGGTCTTACTAAAGAAAAGCACACAATTAAGCCCTAGAGCCATTTCTTAGGAGAAGACTAATTCCACATTAAGTCCCTCTGTCTTGGTGAAGGGTTCAAAAATCCAGTACCATAGAGTCCAGCTTCAAACACTGCAGTGACATTCTGCATGACAAGGATGCTTTACTCTGACTAACAGCACCAGAGTTTGGAAAAAGAGCAAACAACAACCTTTGAAGTTCATGAATCTTATTCCAAGTTGTTGGCACTGTAAAAGGGGACAAGCACTCATACTTCAAGAACAGCTACACCTTTAAAAATAGAAAGCCTGCAGTTTGCCAGCCATGTTAAAAATAATAAAACATTAAAGTGAAAGTAAATCACAAATTTATTACATTCTCATGCAAGCAGATGATATTTATTCAGCTTAAAGACAGGTATTTAAAATAAAACAGGGTTTAGAGCTGTTTCTTCTTTAGTTAGATCCACTATCTCTCTCTCCATTTCACTTACTTAAAAAGATGTCAGGATATTGTCGCAACTTGCTAAAGACTGCCCCAGTACATCAAAAATTTTAATCACTGCAAAGAAAATGCATTTCAATCTCAGTATGTGGCAAAATATATATAAATGCACACTAATAACTGCAGTTCAGACAGTGAACTGATAACCACATTACATAAATACATAAAAACAGAGGTCAGAGCGTACTCTTACTAGCTCCTGATTAAGAACACAATGCATGTTGTGACCAAAAATTCTTTATAGTGGGTTAAGAGATAAACACTTTAGACCCCTAAACCATCACAGAAGGGTGTAAAAACAATCAGCGATGCCATGGTTTCTAGCTTAATGACCTTAGTTTTTCTAAAGAGCCTATTGTTCACTTGACCTGACTTATTGTTCACACAGGAAAAAAATTCCTGTTTTTTTCATAAGCACTTCTACTTTACTGAGACAGCATATTGGTCATTCGTGAATCATAAAAGTTATGCAGTGACAGTTTTATTGGCCCAGTTCATAAGTGTGTCATGTCATTTGTAATCATGCAACAGCAATAATAATATTACAAGACATAGGGAATATACAATTTTTCTTTCTTACTGATGGCTGATAAACAAAGTCTTTCATTCCATAAGTGTGGGAATCATTGTAAGGTTCGATCTCCAGCTGCTGGAAATCAGAAATTTCATATTTCAAGTTGATATATACAAGTGCTGATTTCCATAGCTTTAGAACACAGTTCTAAAGAGGCACAGATCTGGACATCCACTCATCTTTATATGAAAAAGAGGCTGACAGATACTTGATAGTAAGTTCAAATTTTTGTTGTCACAATTTTCTTATCAAAGGAAGATCTACAAAATGCCCTTTTCATTACAGAACCAATATATATATATATACATGTATATATATAAAAAAATCATTAGTTTGATAGTTGCATGCCGTCTTCCAGAACCCACAAACATCAAAAAGATTCACACTAGGAAAAAATATATATTAAAAAAAAAAAATCAAAGCTGAGGAATAATTTCACAGTGTAACTTTGTAATGAGCCCCTAAAGGAAATATCTGTTTCTTTTGTTCCCCTCTGCAAAGCTATGTAATTGACTCCTAACTGCTGTGTTAACGCTCCCTATTCCTGTCAGAATCCCTTTGGAAGTACATGAAAGTAACCAGGACATTTTCCCTGATGTAGCTTCTTGAATGCTGGAATCTGGGATTATCTTCCATGCATCACATTTCAGGCAGTGGGCCACAGTGGAAGCTTCAATGGCAAAGGGCTGATAAATATTAATATGGAAGAATAAAGTATACCAAATTGTATACTGAAATGTAGAGCAAATCAGGAAATTGTTTTCTTTATAATGAAAGACATTTTCTTACAGGCACTGTTATGTTCCAACAGAAAAAAAAATCAAAGTATATATGCTATCACGTGGTTTATTAACTTTATAGACCAGCTTGCAAAATTTTAAATAATGACAGACAAGTGTCTTCAAATAAAGGATTTGGTCTTCATTGAGATCAAGAATTCGTCTGGTTCTCCATGACCTTTCTATGCATTTTGCTGTACACACACACACAGAGTAATAAAAGAATGCAGTAGAAGGGATTTGGTCCAGCTCCTGAATTATAACCCAGTGACTGTTACAGAGTTGTGCATGAAAGTCTGTCTGCCTGGATAGAGCCAGTGACACCAGGCAACCTCTCTTCAGCAAACAAGGAGAGAAATACAGGAAAGATGTGATTCATTTTTTACCTGTGGCGCCTAATTAAACTTAATTAAGGTTGTGCTGAGGGATCTTGAGCAGCATGCACAAGGGATATCTGCTTCCTGATTGTTTTTAGCTTTGAGAAAGCTTTCCTTTGAGAAAGGAAGGCTTCCTACCACAAAGAAAAATATCCTTATGAAATATATGTGTTCAATGTTCCAATCTAAATTTAACAGATAAAATGTCAGTGCTAGTCAAATGTTTTTTAAATTACCTAAAAGCACTAGAATTACAGTAAAGAAGATTCTCGAATCCTCTAATTAAGATTTAAAAAAACAAATAACCTAACCAATCCACAATTTGACTATATGTTCCCTTAAACAGCACTGAAGTTAATAATTACTTTCATCACTGATTTTAAACTGACTAACTTGATGATCCTAAAAATTAATCAAGCTTGGCAGCCACACAATTTCCTGCAATTGTCTCTTCCAGTATGGGTCATCATCTCAAGTTTCACAGTTACAGACACCATTGTTGTACTATGCACATCCTTGACTTCATTACATACTGGGTGGCAGTGTGGAAGGCTTTTGCTCAAAATATCCTTTATGGGAATAACTTAATACAAAATTGTAAAATTAAAAATAAAAAGTATTTTATTTTAACACATCAGATTATAAATAGTGGAACACATAGGGAAGGGTCTGTCTCCTCCTTCTTATTAGAATGACATTACTTAATAAAAGACCCTTGTTTAAGTAGATTATAATTTCAGTGCTGCCTGGTCTGAAATTTTTCACATTACATATCTGACTTAGAATTTTCTTTCTTTGTGGAAAATTTCAGTTAATGTAGTTTAGCAATTTCTGAGAATGCAGCAGAAATAAGAACAGTAATGCACTGCATCAACAGATTAACACGAAATCTTGTTTTAAATTCTGTGGTTTGAAGCAGAAAATAAAAGTTGGATGTGAACTGCCTATGTCTGGGATTAAATGAGAAAAAGGAGACTGATATTATTGGAGTGGATGATACCAAATAGAGATTTGAAAGCACAGTTCGCTCCCCACCAAAAGGGATGGTTGATCTATTCATGTACTTCATTTGATATGTGGGAATTCTAAATTAAAGAATTCATGATCAAGACAGTTGAAACTTTCCCTGAAGGTTTGGAATTTTTTTCCTTGCCCTTGTCACAGGATTCCTGCATTATAATAAAAAAAAAAAAAAAGGAATATTTTGTAAACATTGCTTCTTAATCTCCACTAATTATGTTTCTTCAGTTTGGGGCAGTGCAGTGAGGAAATGTAAGCTGAGATTCAGACATGTAGAAGGTCTGGAAATTCAGTTACAGTTACAGCTGATGGTGTGGAAAACATGGTTTTGCTATACATATTTCTACATATATTTCAAAATCCTGAGGCAGATAGTCAACAGGAAAAAGTTCAGGAAAGCGACTGCAAACAGGGGAGCCCTTCAAATCTATGGATTTCTGGGCCTTAAGTATTTCTCTGCCTCAATTCTTTACTTGAAAATTTGGGAAGACAAGAGCAGAGGGCATTGTGAAAATATACTCTTCATTTATCTCTGAAACATCCTGGCTAGTGCAGTGAAATACACATGGAAACACACATTTTCTTTCCCAGAATGATTTGAACAGTATGCCAAATATGAAGTCTAAAAGCAATAAAGAAAAAGTAATACTGATTGATGCTTCTCATGAACGCACAGTGTCTTTTTTACATTACAGAATGCCTTAGGGTTCCGGGTAAAAGCAGCAGATATAATGACATATATACTCATACACCAGGCAGGCAAGTTTTGCTGCATGCAGAAAATAACACTGGCATTTCTTAATTTGCTTGTATTTCCCTAGTGCAGTTATCTGTTGCACCCTAAAAGCTATTTAACAGAGCGTATATTAACTTGCAGATAGTAATATTTGCTATATTATATTAAGCCACAGAGTTTATGTTTTGAATGCTTTCAACCTATAGAAGACAGAAAGACACTGACACTGTCCCTGTGTTCATGAAGAAACTAGCCCCTTTGGACATTTGATAGCATACTTATCCATTATGCAATTTTATATTTTCTTCTGAATCATCTATTATTGACAATTGTTGGAGACCGGATATTTGACTAAATGGATCATTAGTCTGATCATTTCCCTAGGTTTCTATGCGAACTGAGGATAGTGTGCCATCTGAACCTGACAAGCACACAGAGATAGCTGAAATTGAGTGAGGGCTTAGAGCACTGCTGCATCTCACAAACAATGAGACAAAGCTCCATGTAAATAGAAATGTTAAAAGCAGTCTCCATTCTATATGGAATATGTAGAAAAGATCAATGTAAAATCTCGACATAGTACTTTTACCTTCCCATTTAATAACATCAATAAACATCTTCAATATTGATTTTTGCTTATTATTAAAATGACCTAATATAAATACAGACATTAATCTAGATAAATGCAGAGATCAGTAAAACTGCAGCCAAGAATATTTAGACTAGAAAAACTATCAATTATTACCAAGACTGGGAAGCCTGACAAAACAGAACTCCACACAGACTTCTGCATGCAGGGCTTTAAAAGCAGGATGATTCCTGAGGTCCACTTAGTTCTCATATCCTAGGAAAATCTTCCTTAGAACTTCTGGCTGTGCCTGTACCCACTCAACATCTATTTTTAATTTGAAATATCAGTACATTCTCTGTTAAAATTGTGCCTGGGACAAAGAAATGACCTTTCATTCCGAACCAGGACAGTAAAACACTTTTCTGAAATACTTGCAGATGAGTTGTTCTCAGTTTTGTCAAGGTTGCACAGTTTCTTCCAAACACCATTGTCTAATGTATGTTTCTTGCTAAATTTCAGAAATTACTTCAGCAATGCCAAAAAAGGTTTGTTCAGGTTTAATCAGGCTCTTTCAGTAAAATTACATCTTCTGAAGCTTGGACTGTTTCACTATGTGACAGATAGAGAATCAAGTTAACTATTCTGTATACTCAAATACCAATAACAACCTCAAAAAGCAGACTCAGAAATAAAAAACACAATAGCTTTATTTATGAGAATAAACAGTACCTTTTCCCTGTCATATAAGGCATGGTTGTCTAATATCATCTTCTTTTCGTGAGTAGCATACCTCCGCAAATCACGTCCAAATTGCTGTAAAAATATTGCAGATATCAAAACTTCTATCAAAATTGTTACTATTTTTATGAGTTCCAACACCAAACCAAATAATAAACTAATACCTACAAATTGAACAACTATAGTGTGAAAAAGTGGATCATCTGAAAGAACAGTTGGTTAGTCGGGGAATAGTTGGTCACTGTATGAGAAAGTAAGCCAGTGATGGGCTCTTATAGTGTGAACACCCCCTAACAGATTTGAGAGAAGAACTTTTTAGTAGACAAACACTTTCAGGATAAGAAAGACCAAAGAGTCTTCAGAACCTAATCTAAGGTCCAAATAAATACATTTTATTAACTCAAAAACCAAAACTGACTGAAGTAACTCATCAGCTCAGCAGGATAATACATCAGTTGCAAAATTTCTCATGGTCTAAAACATCCTGCTTCCAATTAACCTGAGTAGAACAGAGTGGCAATGCACCTGTACTATTTCTAGCACAGCAAAAAGATCATTCAGAGCAGGCTCGGGAGCTCTCCTAGCACATAATCACTCCCTAAGAAAATGAGCATCAGAAGACAAGCACGTAGAACAGATTAAAAACTACTTCTGCCCAGGGATAGATTAATCATTTGAGTTCAGCACTTGCATTTAGACAGAATTTTTTTTTAAACAAATACTGTACTATTTTATATTATACCCATTGACTGTGTGTCTATTGTGAAAGTATCAAGTTTTCTTAACTTCTTCAAATATCAATTTAAACATATTTCATTCTATTTCAAAAATAATGTGTAGATTTTAAAATGTGCCTTTTTTCAGGTTTAAAACAATTAATATAGTAGTGAAAAAACTTTTTATCTAATCCCAAAAGAAAGAGGTCAGATGGTTTTCGATTTCCTACAAAACAAATTAAGTTCCAATTCTGAACATGTCACCCTCAAATATTTAATTTCCTGTAAAAATCTGTGACACTTTCCAAATAATTTCTGCACTCGGTAACTACTTAAATTGCTTGTTAACACTAGTATGATGTAAAAAGACAATGCAAGTGAGTGAAAATCTAGCTCTTCAGTTCATGAACATAAACGCTAAGCTGTGAGGAAAACAGATGTTAACTCCTCTGGAGACATATTCATAGACGTCAGTGAGGACTTCACCAGTTTCCATCTATGATCACAGGCTGATGACAGCACGAAATGTGACATGTAGAGAGAAGGAACATTGTTTTAAAAGTCCACGAACTCTGCATGGTCCTGCAATAACAAAACTAGGTTAGGAATGCTAACGAAACATGGACTGTTGTAGTTACTTACCCTGGAGCCTGTCCAGCCTAACAGGGCATATGCATATTGCTCAAAAGGGGCTATGATCAGATCCACACGGATTGCCTTCCAGTCTTTAACTTCTGCCATATCGATATTTTTGGATGTGTTGTAACTGCTGTTGTCTACTCTTGGCTGACACAATTTTAAAATTGCAAAACACTTCTGAAAATTATCCATGGCATCAACTTTTCTGCTTGGTATCTGTTCCTTTAGAAATGTTGATTCGATGATATCACAATATAGAAGTAAGCCCTAAAGAAAAAATATTGCTCACATTGAATTGCTGGACTGTTTTTACTGTAATTCCAGAGTTCCTAGTCAGCTATCTTGAAAATTCATGCAAAATGCAGCTGCAGTAAACACAGAACTGTCCCTGGCTAAATCTGGGCTAAAAGGAAACTTGAAACAGCTGCAGCTTTTGGAAAAATATTAGCAGACCCTTTGAGGGAGATCTGCAGTGGTGGTCGTCTGATAATGGCAAAGTCCTGCCCTGTACTAAGGAGGCAGTATTTGCAATTTTCCCCCTCAGTTGTTTCCTTCTAAGCCTTTTGAAGTTACGTCAACAGAAATTTCTGAGTAAGGATTGATGCTTTCCCACTTGGCTTACATATAGAAAAAAATGGATCTGTCCAGAGCGCAGTCTTGCTGACAGATTCCAAACAGAGCATTTGGACTGTGCCTGTTGTGTGAGATTTCCTTGTGACAAGGTCTGAAGTCTCCAGAGATGGAAGAGCTCTGCCCATGGCTTTTGCTTGAAGGAAATGCACCAAAAAAACTGGTGATCCTCAAGAGTCAGATTTTATTAAAACACAAAGATTGTTTTTTTATAATAACAATCAGAGTAAGAAAACTGGAAGTAATAGAGCATTGTAAATTAATTCCTTCTAATCCACCAGTATAGGAAATGGTGAATGGAAAGAGGTAGTGTTTTCTTTCATTCTTGCTCTTTAGCCAGCCACCTTTTCAATGACTACTGGCAGTGAACTCTGCACTATCCCTTCTAGGCCCTTAGGAAAAGCATCTTTCTGTCATTCCGCTGGCCTGTCTCTGTGCCTGTTCCTTGCATTTCTAGGCAGCTTCCCTTCCAAGGCTACTGATTTCCTGGACATCTCAGACTTATCCTGCACTTCCAAATCTTCTTAGAGTTCTGTATGTTCAGCTGCCCTCAGGTAAAGTGCAATTTCCCTTCACCAGCCAGAAAACCTCTCATAGAATCATAGAATTGTTTAGGCTGGAAAAGACCTTTAAGATCATTGAGTCCAACCAGTTCTTTGCATGAAGATCCAAAGCATAGCACCTTGGACAAGACAAGTAGCAGCCTCTCTTTCTCTGCTGCTCAGCACATACTTTTTAATAATACAAATTATCAAATATACAATAACGAAGAAATAAAGCAGATACTATCCATTGCACTGCTTCCTTCAGTCATCCTTGAGTCTTCAGAATAGAAATGAAGCTTGATATGTAATCATAAAATACTGTTCAGTGTCACTGAAACCATCTCTAGCAGGAAGTCTCAGCTGGCAAAAAGATTCCACTTTCTGAAAGTGGTTACACATGACAAAAACACTTAAATGTGTGTCTCAGCCTTGGTACACTCAGCCTTAATTTAGCTTTTATAGATTCATAAAATGTAGTAAACCACTGTGACTGCCTCCTCTAAGCTCTCACTTTTACAGAAAGTGAAAGAGCTCTGAGATTTGTTTTTGCAAAAGAAATTTCAAAAGAAATTTAACTTTGTTATAAAGGTTAGCAACAGTAGTGCATAAAACACTTTCTTCAGTCTATCAGATTGTTTAATAGAAGGAAAACTCCTAAGCTGAACTTAGTAACTTGATGTTCTGACTTTACAAATTGGTTAGTTTCCATCAAGATCAACAACCTTGCAGCTATCATGTCTTTACATATCTCTTTTTACATATCTTTAAAACCTACATATTGATCAAACTCACTTCTGTTCTTCACTGTTCCTCACTGATGAGATATATAGACTCTTTTTCCTAAAATTTCCATCATCAGGATTTCTTTAGGTTCTTGGATCATTTATTTGTCTGTGCTTTGAAGACCATCAAACGTTTACACATTCTCCTTCCTCTCTACTAAGGATTCTAATACTCACCATAAAGAAGCATGGTCAAGAATGCCTCCTGACTTTTACTTACTATATCCATTAATATATAGTAAAGAATCATATTAGGTGTATGTTGGGTTTTGGTTGTTGGGTTGCTTTGGGTTTTTTGGGGAAGGAGGGGAGTGTTGGGTTTGGTTTAGGTTCTTTTCTAGTATTGAACTGAGAGTGTATAGAAGTGGTTTTATTTCATGGCTGTTGATGGTTAACTACAGTGGTCTCTGCTTCAGGCCTCTTACAAACACTGGTGACAGTGAACTGATTTTTTGGAATATCTCAATATTAAACACCAGGTCTTGTTATTTCTTTTATATAGTGCAATTGTGGTAATTTTACCGCAAAGGTTAAATACCTTGGAGAATATAGCAATAAAATTATTTTTGTCATTCAGAGCTGTAATTCTGAACAAGAAAAAAGACATAACAAAAATCCTTTAAAAGATATGATTTTCATGAGAAGATGCTGATAGATATTATATTTTCAGCCTCCAGGTTTTTGTTGATGATTTTTTCCAAATTAACAATCCCATTATTTTACTGCAAATCAGTCACAGGCTGTTTCATGGGTCATTGGGCCAACCTTTTTAATGATAAATATTTGATTTGCATTGACATTCCTTGACTTCCTCAGAATTTTTATAAATTTACAAATCCTCTTTTAAATAACAGGAAATTACTTACATAGCTCATTCTCTTGGATTACTAGTTTCTAAGTCTGATTATTTGAAAATGTTTAATTTCAGCAGGCACCCTTTCACATCCATCTTTAAAAGAGATAGGAAATTGTTCTTAATTTTACTCCAATGTCAGAAGGCACTGATGCTTGCTATATCCAAATATAGACTCAAACCAGCTGTTGATTGTTAATGCACAACTGCTTATTATCTCACTCTTTCTTATGGAACTATGCCTGCCTTCAGGTTAATTTTGTCACTTTTAATGCCAAAAATACTTTTATTTTCATTGATCATTGAACATCAATCAGTGACTTCAAGCTTTGATTAAGCACTGGCATTCTTCCCATTCTCTATAAAAATCATCTAGCTACTTTGTCAGAGTTTTCTCATCTTTTGCATTGCTTTTCTTTCTGCTCTTTGAGACTTGGGGCATTGTATAGCATATCCCAGAATAAATCTAAATTATGTCTTTCATTAGTCACAATCTTAACCAGATTAAGCTTTGGTAAAATCTTATTCTATAGTTCCAAGTATTGACATGTTCAATATTTGTATGATGTTTGTAGACAGTGTGATAAGATCACCAGTTTTGCACTTTGCCACAGTTTGTATCAGTGTTTTTGTCTTTATTCAAACAAAGTTGAAATCTCCTTATTTTGGTTTAAGAAATCAGGAATTAAAGCCCGCCTTTAGCTGGACTACAAAAGAAATAGGATTTCTACTGTAAGTGCAAAGACCAAGTGGAAGTTTTGTTTCTGATTATTTGAGAAATTCAGCAAGATACCACAGCCTGCAGTGATTTTTTTCCTCATGGGCAGGAAGAGAGCACCTAGAGAGTGTTTTTTCTCAGTAAGATCTGGGTACAGTCACACAGGGCCACCAGTAGGCCACAACTGGATTTTTAGCCTGTAAGCTCTGGAGGACATATTATGTATCACCTGTATGTCTGTAATAGATAAAATATCCTTGACATAAAATGCCTTTTAAGATGTTCATTTTTAATGTTTATTCATATATTGTATCTTCTCTTTCACCAATAAGTTCATTCTAACACTTAGCTGTGTTATCATCTTATAAATAATGTTTTCTGCATTAGCTTTACTTAGTTTTCAGAGTAATTTTTTCCAGCTTGCTACTTGTATATATACAGGAATACAAAGTTGTAAATTAAAATGGGTGAGTTTCAACATATCAGACATTGAATGGCTTTTATCTGAAGTCATCCTGGTTACCACACTTACTAAAGGTTCTCTGTTTGATATCTCTCAGCTGTTTGAAGAGTACAAATTCTGCCTGTTAAACCACAGCATTTAAAGTTGTGTCTTTTTCTTTTTCTTTTTTTTTTTTTTTCTTCCCCC
>NDXB01009105.1:284125-298071 GCA_002631895.1 Agapornis roseicollis
AAAAAAAAAAAAAAAAAAGTAACATGCCTAAAGTAATGAGGAAAACGATATAACAAGATCTAATCAAGGTTCTGTGGTAGCGTCATGGTTTAAACTCAGCCACGTAGCTCGTCCGCTCACTCAACCCCCCTTTCTTGCCCACCCCTCCTCCCTCCCCGCTCCTGGAGGAATGGGGAGGAGATCTGAAGGAATGCAACTCCCACAGGTTGAGATAACAACAATCCAGCAACTAAGGTATAACACAAATCACTATTGCTATCACCAGTAATAATAACAATAAGGAAAACAAGGGAAGAGGGTACAATACCACCTGCCAAAAATGAGCCCAACCAGGAAGTTCCCTCTCCTTCTGGGTAACTGCCAGTTACCTCCTAGGCATGATGTGCTATGGTATGGAGTACCATTTTGGTCAGTATGGGTCCTGCCCCTCCTTCCTCCCGGCCTCCCCTCCTCCCCGGCAGAGCATGAGGCTGTCCTTGGTCAGGGCAAGCATTGCTTAGTAACAACCAAAAACATCAGTCTTATCAGCCTTGTTCCTGGGTTAAGTCAAAACACCAGCTACTAAGGAGAAGAAAAACTGACTGCAACTGCTGAACCCAGGACAGGTAGATAGATATGGGCATGGGAACATCTGCTCTCCTGGTTTGCTTGACTCAGATCATAGTTGCCTCTGAGGGTAGTCTGATTCTAGTTGTTCTCAGGCACTGGCAAAATTCATTCCCTTTTCTTTGTAATGACTATAAAATTCTTGTTGAGATGAGAAGTTCCAGCTTGAGAAAGTAACTTGCACATTTTCCAGTTGGACTCTGATTTTAGTTCCCAGAATTCCAGCCACCCCACTGGAGTTGGTTTGCACAAGCTGGCAAAAATTGAGAGTTGAATATTTCTGGAAATCCAGACCCAAGCTGATTGAAATTTTGTAATCCATATCAAAGGAAATTCTGGAAATCCTGTCCCTTCAGAATTAATTCTTCCCTGACTGTACATCACAGGGCTATTTTGGGGCATAATTAGTATCTGTGAGATGGTTTAATAGGATGCTGATTAATGTCTGAAATAGCAATGATCAAATTAAATTAACTGAAATAAATTCTGCCACCAGCAAAGACTATTAAAACTAAAACTGAATTAATTGTATATTTAACTGAAAAGATACCATACAGTTGAGAGATACTCTGACTCATTTTGAGGCGATTTGGGGGTAAAAGAAAAATTGCTGTTGTAGCTTTGTCTGCAGAATTACTTTCTCGCCGATTTAAGAGTAAAATGATATTAGATTAGACTGTCTCTGAAAAGAAAACACTGTGAAAACTGAGCCAATGTTCTCTCAGGCAGCTATAAACCAGGCTTCTACAAAGGTTTGAATTGCAAAAGGTAGCATATAGCATCTTCTTCCAAGTAACTTGACATAAACCAAACTGAACTACATAAGTAACATCAGGAAAAACTTCTTTACTGTGCAAGTGCCAGAGCACTGGAACAGGCTGCCCAGGGGAGTTGTGGAGTCTCCTATGTTGGAGATATTCAAGGCCCACCTGGACAAGTTCCTGTGTGATGTAATTTAGGTTACCCTGCTCTCACAGGGGGGTTGGACTAGGTGAGCTTTCGAGGTCCCTTCCAACCCTTAGGATTCTGTGATTCTGTGATTTGGCAAAGATTCACAGGTGTCTTCTGTGGAAGAGGTGCCCTAGGGTTGACACTTTGTTAAAATGTTGCTTTTCTTGCCCAATGTAACACTAATTCTAATTCACCGGGGACATAACTCATTTTTTGTAACTGTGAAGCTATTTATTTTATTCTCGAAGTTAATCCAACTCTGCAATGAAGTAGCAATGGAAAATTCCTTTCCCTTTAGGAGCAGAAATTTTACTCATACAGCATAAGGGAATACAGCTTTAATATTGGATACACAAAACAAGCACTTCTAGTTTCTCATTTATCTAGCATATCACTAGTAGCTGCTGTTCAAGGAGACTTTTAGGGAAACACCTAACAATGCAGAGAATGGATCTTTCTTGTCTGAGGTTAGGACAAAGCAGTGTTACCTGCTGCAGCAGAAGGGATCACATCTCCAGATATTCCTGCAAATTATAGTCTGAGACTGAAAAAAATCACTGAAGTGAGGAGAACCAGTGCAAAACCACTTAAATCTTACTTAAAACCTAATTTCACCCTCAGTGACTACATTTCCCCCAAAAAAAACCTTAGTATTACATGCCATTCAGCTAGTCTGTCATTAAATGAGCTTTCAAAGACCAAGTGTATGTCATGCTATGCTTGACTGTGTATGTCTTTTATGACCCACAAGAAACCCAGTGATTGTTTCACAGACTACAAGACACCTGGGTACTCCTCTTCATATCACACTGATATCTTTTTTCCAGGCTTTGCTTTAACAGATATTTCATGTTACTTTAATGCAATAAGAAAAGATAAATCAGAAAATGGCTATTTAACTGAAGAACTTAAATGACCAGTACTATTGCTGAATTTGAAGTTCTCCAGTGATTTTATAAAGGTCTATTAGATTATCCACATTAAAAATTATTTAATGAGTTAAAAATATTACAATGCATAACCTTAAAAATATTTATTTCCCCTGACTTGTGAAAAGAATAAATGCAGATTGGTGGGTTTATTTATTAATTTCTGTGGACTCTAAGCTAAATGGTTATTAACAAGCATATTCAGTTTAAAATACAACTGCACAAGGATTTTTTTAATGCATGGCTATCTAAGAAAATCATTATGTTGTGGACCATTATGAAAAATGGCAGTCAAAATTTAAAGATTTGACAAAAAAAAAAAAAAAAAAAAAAAAAAAAAAAAAAAAAAAAAAAAAAAAAAACAAAAAAAAAATCGACAAAAAAAAAAAAAAAACAAAAAAAAAGANTTTTTTCTGGGGTCTGCATGTGAAAGTAAAATTAAAAATTTAAAAAAAAAAAAAAAAAAAAAAAAAAAAAAAAAGCACAAAACACCAAACCCAAAAAAAACAGAAAATACAATCCCATAAATAAACCCATTGCAAACAATCTGATTCATCTATTTTTTTGTATGTATTTTGAGGAGGACCACCTATTATTCACACGCTAAAATTAATTAAACAGGAAACAAACCAGGGAAACAACAAATCTGTGAGAAACAGTTACAAAATTAAAACGAGCCTGGTTTCTACTCAGACAGCAAAATGGGATAATGGCCATATAAGAATTCACCTACTTCTTAATTAAAAAATCTGGCTATCTCTATGTATAATAATAGTTGTACTGCCTAGATGGCATTATTGTCTTCAAGCTATTCATGACATAAATGCCTGAATGCGGCTGTTACCAATTACACCTTGATGTTGAATGTTTACCTGTTTTGGCTTGCACACAAGAGGACTTTTCACTACTAACAGCTCTAGGGTCTCTGTATTCTGTATTTGAAGTAAACTCCCTATTCCACCAACCAAAACAAAACTATGTTTAAGCTTTGAATCATTGAGAGTGCTGTCTCAATTCCGTGTAAATAATGCAACTGTACCTGGAAGCTGTCCCTATAATTTCAAGCTTTTAAAGTTTATGAAATGTACCATACCAATCTGTCACAAAATACATTGCTCAAGTTTTGCTTTTGCTGTCTTGGCAAATCTTTTAAATTACACTCCATTTCAACCAAGTGTTTCAAGTGACATCATAGAAACTTCCTGCATACATAAATTTTGCCATGTGCCCATCAATGGTGAAGCAAAATCCCTTCAATACTGTTTGAAGAACATACACACTCCATTGAGAATTGATGTAGATTTGGGATCTCATATATTCAGCTGAAATGTAAGAGTATGCAGGTAATACTTTAGACTTAAAACATCTAGCTTCACATGTGTAAACTCTACTGTGTAAGTCCTACTACTCAGCATATTCTGTGATAACATGGAGCAAGCTTTCTCACTCCTAACAATCTATATGACAGTGGTACAGTATCTTTGGTTAACAGAAACTGTAAAGTTTTAATTATTCTGAAATCTGCATGACAAAAAGTAAAAAATCCAATATGCAGTAATTACAGAAGAATCAATCTTGACTGGAGAGAAGGTACAGTTTTATTATTTATAAGAGCAGGCATCTCAGACTAGACCTGTTCAGATATTCTGAAATACCTAGTCTATTTTGGCATTATTCAAAGGTGTAACAAAGGCTTTAAAATTATGCAAACTGAGAGACAAAGAAATTCAGCCACATATAAAGAATACAACAAAGAGATTAGTGTGCTCAAAAATGTCAGATGTTTCAGTGAACTTTCAGAGAGTGTGATGAACTTTGGGAAAAAAAAACACCCAAATACAGCAACAACAAAGAAAAAATAAACAAAGAAAATAACCTATATATGTATTCAACAGTAAATCAACCTGAGATAATAGGAGAAGGTTAAGGTTTCTAGGACTTCTGCCAGACTTCTTTGCAGGTAGTTGGTGACCAGTGCTTTTAAGGACAAGTTACCACAAACTGGGAGTGCTCTCGACCCTTCTAAATCTGCATCATTATATATAGATACTGTTCTGATTCAGCTGCTGTGTCCACCTTATGCTGGTGTTTCGCCAGAGAATGAAGTTTGCCATTTAGATGGAGTAATCAAGAGAGGGTTATGGATTATATATGTACTCCAAATGCCTAAAGGTGGAGCTGGACAGCTGAACGATGTGCTGGATTTGCAAGTCAGAAAGCTTTACAGTTTTCATCTCAGCTAGGTACATAATCTACTCAAGTACAACATTTCAAACAGCATTACTTGCCAACCAAAACCTCAACTAAGCAAAATGTATACTGCTAGAACTATAACCTAGTGATCTCTTCAACACCATTAATAATGCAGCAAACAGAAAAGTCAGCTGCATTCAAACTTTTTATTGAAATAAGTAGATAACAGTCTTCATTATTAATTATGAGAACTGTATATTTTTAAAAAAAAGCTTTTATGAAACTATTTGTCGCACTTTTTTTTATAGACTAGAAAAATTATTTTGCAGCTAAGGCAGTTTTTATTTACTAGTTTATATTTTCCTTGTCCAAGAGAGAATTTTTTGGTTCAGAATTATATTTCTATTCTACTTATTCAGATGCCCATTAATATATATGAGATAATATTTAAGACATATTTTATTTTTAAAGAAAGAAAAAGATATTTTTCTATACTGACCCTATAACAGAATTAACAAATAGCCTTATAGCAAAAATTTTTGCTGTATTGAAGCTTTCTGGTGGCAGATTAAAAATGTGCATTTAATCCCAGTCCATTTCATTCTCTTCAGAGTTTCAAACTGTTTCCTTTGTCATATCCATCACAGACACTTCCATCAAAAAGTTCTTTTTCATGCATGTCTACATTGGCATTTCCAAACCTCAAAATACTCACTTTTAACAATTTAAAAGACAACATTAATGCTCATGCAAGGAAGGAAACATGCATTTTCAGAATATCTGCATTATATTAAATGTTCAGCCTGGTCTTCACTCAGCAGTGACAGAACAATCTGTAGAAACAAGCTACCATAAAAATAGAAGTTTCTATTTGCTTCCTGCTCAGATGTACTGGAAGTTATATAAACATGACAGTTTTTCCTTTAAAATTCCTTGAAATGAAAAATAGATTGTTTACATCCACTGGGAAAAAACAACAACAACAAACAAACAAAACCCAAAACAAACAAGTAAAAAAAAACCCCACACAAATTGTAACATCAAATAGGATTAAAACTTCTGTTTAAGCTGCTGGCAAGTGTTTATGCATTTGCATTAGACACAAAGACATGAGAATCTCATTGAAGTTAAACTTTCATGGCTTTTGTGGCAATATGTATAATTCTGCTTTAGCTGGCATTACTCTAAGACATTTTATTAATCTATCCCATCTCCAATAGAATATTATTACTGATAATTTCAAATTAAACAGTTGTGTGGTTGCTAGCACACAGCTGCAGGATGGTGAGTTTGAGTTTAGCCTTTCTATCAAGACACTGAAGTTGTACTCTACCACTTCTGAAAATAATATGCACAGTTTAAACCTCAAGCATGAATACAATCTGTTTTAATGACACTGCTTGCTCACTTGAATTTTTAAAGTGAACTGTTAAACTTTCTAGGATTGGTCTGACAAATGGGTGTTCCATAACAACACTTGCATACCCTTACTGCAAGCAAAGTAGTTGGGAATTTTACAGAAGCATAATCTAGACAAAATGAAATTGCTCTCTTTTGAGAGCTAATTTGGATTGTATCATCTACTAATTTTGTCTAAGGGAAGGGATACATTTAGAAAACCTGTGGTATATGTTTATAAAACTAGACTTTTACAGATAAATTATTATTTACCATTAAAATGAACATATTTTACTCCAGAATTATGGAATAAACAGCTATGGGTTTTTGCAATCAGCTGTCAAACATAAATTGAAAATCAAAACCTATTTGGACTATATCAGTGTTTTAACAAGATAACTGTTATGTGAAATGACACTGTTAGCCAGCAGTTCCCTGGATCTGAAACAGTTATACCCTTTGGTTTTTCCGTTTGAGAAAATCATTTGAACTATGCTAGCAAAGAAACACTGCATCTCTACAGACTAAAGCTGTGAATATATTCTACAGGTATAAGCATACCAGAAAAGCCTTTTAAAGTGTAGACAAGCCTGTCACTAAAACTACCTGCTGCCATAAGTAAATCTCTCCATAGTGAAATCTTGTTATCCTCCTTTACAAAATTCCTCTGCTCAGCTTCAAGACATGATCTTCCCTCAGTCTAAGGAGCTCATGAACTTGGCTTAGTTGATTTAATCCAAAATTGACAACTCCTGTGATTATTATTAACCAGTTTCCTTAATTCCAAACCATCACAGGGAGATACTGTTTGAGAATGTAACTTTTGAATGTTCTCTTTGTACTCTTTATCCTGATCCACATACTGTAAATCTCTAACCATGTATTTTCAGAGTCTCTCAAAGAACTGGTCATGTCCTATTTTTCTAAACTCTTGTTCTGACTTCTGTCTGAATATAGTCCTGATTTCTTCAACCTTCAACCTGCACACAACAACACTGTTGTATAACCTCACTTAAAGGGAAATATTAAGGGATCTTCATTGTAGCTAGCTATTTTTATTTCTTTAGGTGAAATGTGAAGATGCATTTCCTGGTTCATCATTTCTTGCCAGTTCAGATTCTCAAAACAATTAGATGGAAACATCCTTTTATTTTCTCATGATTCATCTGAAATCAATGTCAACCCACCTTTTAGCTAGAATGTACCAACAGGTTGTTCACATTTCATTCAAGCTAATTGAATAATGGAGATATGATCTACATTTACTAAGTCTGGATGTAGTACTATTTAGGGTAGTGATACAAATGCACACTACAATATCAATATCAAGATGTTTCATAAGTAATGATGCTCAATGAGGATATTATAATGCAGACAAACTAGGTGCAACTAGACACAGTAAACTCTGCAATAGGGTCGAATAACCAGGAATGTCTGCTGTGTTTACCCACTAGAAATGTGTCTCGGTGTAAAATTTGCTGAAAAAAGGAAAATTTTCTGCAGTCTTTGATCATTAACATAGCATGCAAAGTGTAACATTATTGGTATATGAACCAATATGAGTTTATAAACTTGTACACAAAAAGAAGCAACCCATAATGTTTTGCATTTTTCTTGTTGTCCAAGATAGCCCCTAGTGGTACCAGAGAACAGCTGTCAAAGCTGACTATAACCAAGTCTGTCTTATCAGATTTGCTGCTCTCTCTTTAATGCTCATTTTCCATTCTTCAAAAACTTTCCTGAAACATTTCCATCCAACTCTCAGAGTAGAACAACAATCCATAATTAATTCCACCATTCCCAAACTGAAAGCAACTTAAAGGACTATTTCTGGCTACAACCTGTAATTCAGGTATTTCCTACATGATTTATTTTTAATCTTTTTTTGTCTTGTCCTTGTTATCTGTCATGCAGAAAACGTTCGGTCTGACTTATACCATGAAAAGGAAAAATAAAAAATTAGCCAACAATTCCCTCCTCATTATCATGTCCCCACACCACTGGCATGATCATGCCACACTTAGTTAAAATGTTTAGGCTACTTTTGCTCACAGGGAACTGCAAAACGTATTCCCTGGTTGCTCTAAACGTAGTACAATGTCACCAATGCTTGCAGCTTTTCTCATGACTAACTGCCAGGAAAATGTTACTCTTTATTTGTGCTGTCAACCATCTTCAAACCAACCAACTAGCCTATAATAAACTTTGACTTCTGCTAAACAGTAAATCAGCAATAAATAAACTCTGCTATAAATATCTTGTTTTCAAGACAGCTTTCTATGAATAAAACCATGGTAAAAGTGATACAGTATATTACAAATTATAATTAGAACTTGGTTTTGATCTCTTGACTCTAAATAACAGGCATTTGATTCTGCGAACCCTGAAATGTCTGGCACCCAAGGCTGCAAAATTTTCTTTTGCAAAGTGAACCACAGAATAATGTTCATCTTAGTAACTGCTCACTAATAGAGAGCAAAATCTTCATCTCTGGCATAGATGCCCTGAAACATCTAACAAAATAACAAACATTATTATCTTGCCATATGATTAGTAAGAAATATACTTCTGAGGTATCAAGAAGCTCTCAGAGAAAGCAATAGGCATTCAAGAAAGACCGCAAACAGGACAACATGTAATTAATTATTTCTACTTCTGATCTGAATTGCTTAGGGACAGGCATCAGAATTCATAGGCAAAGAGATGTTTCAGTATAACAGTCTGAAACAAAATAAGAAGTAAATGCTTGATTTCTGATGCACCTATATTTCTGATGGAAAGCTTGTGAAGAAGCATCATTAGCACTGTTCTTTCTTAACACATTAATTAAATCTCTTAATCATAATCAAGTCCTATCTTTGGCCCATTAATGCTACTTTACAGCTGACTTTACTTCTGGGAACTTAGTCTAAGGTTGCTGTCAGAATTTTGATCTAGTTTGTTTAAGTTTTCCCTTAGACTTCTGCAGGGGTGCCTGTTACAAACACAGTGTCACTATCTGTCTCTCTTCATCCTGTTCCCACTTTGAGTGGCTTGGATTTTGTAAGGCATCCTCTTTTTAACAGGTGGACCCCAATGGAACTATTCAATAGATAAAATCTAAGGAACAGCACTATCAAACAAACTATGCATCTTTATCATATCAAGGCCATGTATGTCTTTGATTTGACAACTTGTTCTTTATTTTTTTTTTATCTTACCACATTTTCTGAAATATCCTCTCTTGCTATTTATCTTACTACTTCACCTTTCCCTGAATATATTCCACATTAGTGAAAAGCCACTGAAAATTTCAAAAAGAGCTAATCAAATCTTCAGTGAATTTAGATTTCATTACATAGTGAAGCATGTGATAAAATTAAATAATTACTGAAAATTAGATATTCATATTCGCTATCATATCACTATTATATCCGATATCAGTAGCATGAAAAAAGAATGAATCTGCAATCTGCAGATCCCTATTTTATGCACTTCAAACTAACTGCAGCACATATAACACAACTCTTCTACAGAGTATTTTAAGGTTATAATTGAGCTTGCCTGAGATTTTCTTGCAAAGAATTACTTGTCATTCTCTCCACAGATTTTGAAAATGAAGTTCATTCAGTCTATGAATTCATTTCTGTACATGTTAAAGTTAGGTACCAATTATTTGTAAAGCTCCCTTATAATCAGAACAGCTTTTATTCCCCCACAACCTATACTAATCTGCTCCCAAATTGCAAAAACATTTAAAGAGCAATAGTTCACCCTTAGCGTAGGACAGGATTTTCCACCTTATAAAATTATACTGATAAATCAATTTTAGTACATGCTCTATATCATGCAACCTGCCCCCAGCTGTAGTCCCAGATTGTGATATAATAATGCCCGGGGCCATTGGACTTGATGTGATATTTTGGATGAAATGGTATCCTATTCAAACTGCATCAGCACCAATGCCTGTGTACTCTGCAAAAGACCTCACTGAAAAATGTATAATTCATATATTGGGAGAATCATGTTCAAGGAAAGGCAGAAAAATTCCCCATTCAAAGTAAAAAAAAATGAGAAAGGAAAAAAAAGAAAAAGATGAAGAAAAAGAATAAGGGAGTGTTTCAATATGTCATACCAGAACTTAGTATTTGCATGTTTAATTTTCATAATGCTAATAGTAAACAGTACCACATATGTTAATTGTTCTGAAATGATGAATGAGCAATTTTGGTTTTATTGCTAACCCACTAAAATAGACCTGGTCAGTAAAATATAGGTTGTTAAGTATTTTACATGGACATGGAGTACAAATAGTTGCACTATAACCCCCTTTTAAAACTTTTCAGAACATCCACTTTGGCAAACTTGTCTAAAAACTTGTGTAAACAATGCAAAATCTGTTTTAATGTTTTGGAATTCTAATGTTATATTATCTCAGAGTGCCACTGCACAAGCCACTGGAGTTTCAAGCTGGGAGTACTGTTATTCATACTGACAGCTGTCACTGATGCTTTCCACTTAGGTGAGTCTAATGAGTGAGCTGTCATGATAGGCTGGTATTTATTTTACAGCTAAAACTCTACATCAGGAGAAAGCAAGTTATTTGTGGGCAGGTTTATTATCTGATACAAGCAAGTAAACAGCAAAACCGAAGTTAGTGCTAAAATCTTCTCTAGCTAATGGCGATACCATTCTCCTGCACTTTGATAACCAAAGCCACTAGAAAAGATACATCTACAATCCAAATGACCATCAGCCCAGCTCTTCTACATAAAAGACTTCAGATTGCTTTTGTTGTATCCCATGCTGAGCCGTAAACCCAGAAGCCTTTTTCCTCATGCCTGCCCCATACACAGTGAAGGTTTTATCACAGTAGGCCATCTCTGTTATGTAGTGAACATTTTGAAAATCTGTCATCCAAAAATGAGAACAAGCATCAAACAGAATTATGGAAACATCAAAGATGCTTTTGAATAAACTATGGTAGACTTCTAGCAATTTATATTGTTTTTTCTATAAGTAAAAGGCACATTACATTGTAAACACCAAAATAATTCATGAAAAGATTAAAATGTGTTATATTAATATAGAATGCACAATTTAAAAAACATGGGACATCTACTAAAGAGATTACATTGTTTGAAATTTGTCAAAATAAATTTGAGAGGAAACTGCACTCTCAACTCACTATTTTTCTCACCATCTTCTAAATTGTTTTCAATGTGTAACTTCTAGGCAAATTATTTTGTTAATTTCTTAGTCATGCAGCTGTCTTAAGATCTTAAACAGATCTTTTTGAGCTCCTCTTTCTTTAAATTCCTTTCTCTTACAAGTAAAATGAAGATGTTGCTTTTTTTGTCTTGTCTCATCTCTACACATTATTCAGCAGCATTGTACAAAAACCCATTTGTTTTTTTGACATTGCATCTCAATAAATGGATTAAATGAGCTGTGAATATCAGCATTTGACCAATAAAAAGAGATCTTTATTTATTTAAAATATATCAGATCTGCTTCATCTAAAAGGCTAATTGAAAAGGCTATTCAGGTCAGCTGCGATATTAGAAGACAACTGAATCACATTTAATGCTACTTAAAGGATGTGAATGGGCTAAAAGAAAAATTAAACCATGGCCATTAAAATTTAATTTGACTTAGTGAAGCCATTAACATTTTAGTTTTATGCAGTGGCAAGCATTCTGAAAATATTTCCATATAATTCAGAAACACAGAACTGTCAGATGGCTGACCCTGATGTGCCAAAAATGATTGAAAGCGATCTTACAGGGCAAATCAGGAAAAATAAATAAGTAATTCTTTGAGTACCCTTGTTCACTATCATTCTGTTCTTTCTTCATAGTCTTTTTACATATGTGTAAAACATATGTATACACACATACATAAATTACCTGCTCACAGCATGTTTCTTGCTTATACTAACTCCTATTTTATTGCCCCTTTTTTTAAAATTTTGTATCCTACCACATATTTCAAGAGGATTCTCTGCAACCACGCATTTTTGCCTCTGATAACATTTAAATTGATCTACGTAGTTATCAGCCCAAGCTCATAAAATTTGTCTGTTACACTCTTTTAAAATAACTTTTTAAATTAAAAGGCAACCTACTTAGAATTGGTGGTCAAAACCAGTTAGAATCCTTTGAATTTTAGTTTTGTTATTACACTAAAAATAGCTACATTTGGAGTAGAAATTCTTGCATTTTTTTTCTATTAATTGAACACCTTGGTTTTCATTTTAACATAGAACATCTGATTTTGATGTCAAATGAACAAAATCACTCGTTTTACGTGAACTGTAAATAAATAATATATTTTTAAGACAATGCTTTACCTTACTTCTCGTAGAGTACCTGTGGTATGTTGCTTTGCCTCTACAAGTATGCCTGTGTAATCTAAAACTGCTACTGCCAATATTCCTTATACCCTGTAAAATGACAGATATTGTAAATAGCACAAAGCAGTCATCAATGCAGTGATTTTAAAGATTTCAGTCAGTTTCATATGAAACCTTTGTCTAGAGTTAAAATAGTAACTACTCTGACCAGGTACCAGCACATAACTAAAATTTCAGATTGACTGCCTGACAAGGAAATACATTACCCGTCTTTGGTTTTAATTCTCAATTTTTTCTAATTAAGTTAAAAAGAAATGAAATGCAAATAGAGAAAGCTTTGTTTTAATAGTCATGAAATAATACAATCTGGAATCTCAGATCTTGCTGAATAAGCATTATTTGTTTTGCTCTGGTTTATTTAATGATAATCCTCATCACTGTTGACAGGATACAGAAAATGCTGTCAAAGTTGTTACAAATGCAGGAAATGCAGGAAGTGCAGGTTATCCAGGGAGTTTCTGGCTCTGCACATACAGTGTACTGGCTTAACAAATATTGACAACATTGCCACCTCTACTCTGGACCCATCACTTCAAGTAGTTTTAGAGACAAAAGAAGCACCCTTCCAATGAGCTTCTAAACCTGTGAAAGCGGGCAAAGTATGAGAAGAATAGGGCATGTAAAAAGACTTTACTCAACAAGTTTTTGTAAGGCTTTGAAAGAATATACTGGGCTAATTACTTGAGTGTTTCATGGTTTCTCAAAAAGTTCTTTTTGTCCATGATTCCTAGACACCTTATTCATCAGCTTCTACTTCATGATTCATCATGGCTAATAATATATTAAATGAGTGGAAAAATAATCAAAGCTCTAATGACAAAAGAAAGTATCTGAATTACTCCAATAGATTGTCTACTACATAGACTTGTCTAGCCATTAATATGGATAAAATTATTTTCTCCCTCCTCAGCTTGTTTTTTAATAGGTTACAGCAAATTAGAAACAGAAACTAGTGGTGATCTCTGTTTTTGCCCAGTTGTAGTGCCTCTAACTCCTGCTACCCCAAGGTGAAATGCTTCTAAAATTAAGGAATTCAGTAAGATGAAGTTGGTTTACTAAGCTTTAAGACAAATCAGACCACATTAAAACAATTCTGGGTTAAACTATAGTCCACTTTAGATGAGGCTTTTATCAGAGGCAAAGCTTTACTTGTGAATGATATACAAACAGTCTCAAGTCTGTTGCTAGAACTGCTAGACTCTATTAGAGTGTGTGCAAACTACTGTAGCAGCTCAAGTGTTTGGTGAGATGCTTTCCTCACAGCTTCTTTATAGACTATTTCTTCCTGACAAAATTACAGCAGATGAAAAAATATGCTTCTTATAACAGCAGTGGAAGAAAGTAAGAAGAAATTACAGTATTCGGACTTCAGCAGCTGGGTACAGCTTATATCTTCCCTTATTATAGCTAGTGTTTAGAAATAAAAAAAAAAAAAAAAAAAAAAAAAAAAAAAAAAAAAAAAAAAAAATAAAAAA
>NDXB01009106.1:9199-61883 GCA_002631895.1 Agapornis roseicollis
TTTTTTTTTTTTTTGTTTGTTTGTTTGTTTTTTTAAACTAGTGACCACTTATGGAAAGCGTAAGCAAAAGTTAGCAGGAATAGCCCTTAATGGTTTTACTGCACCATACTTGATTAAGAGGATATGAATTACTTTGTGGGAGGTGTACTCTGTGCCCTCTGCAGCATCATGCTACACTTCACTTATGGGAGTTTGCTACAGGGGGTTTTCTTTGACTCCATGCAAGTGACAAGTATGTCTTGCTGTGGGTTACAGCTTTATAACTCCATTCACCAAAAATATATTCAGAAATTGTAGTTATTTAAGGGCTAAATTTGAGTATAGGTTTACCTACACACTCCTTATTATTCTTCAGTAAGGTGCATTTATGCAAGGGTGGGAAGAAACACACTCGCAAACAGCAGTGTCCCATGTGAACAAATGAAGAGTAGAAAGAGCAATTCAGCAGATTTCCACATAACCATCACCTGGGTATAAAATGTATCTGTATCTTGTATTGCCAAGAAACAGATAAAGTGAAATTAGTTCTCTAAGTTTCAATGGGCAAAATGTAAGCATGTTATCATAAAATCATCAGGACTGTAAGAAAATGGGTTTAACCTTCCAGGCATGTATAATATCTTCATAGGATAATGAGTTTGTATATTTATATTGCTTGTTTGTCTCTATGAAATGGTAATATGTTTATTCCTCTTAACACAATAAAATCAGTAGCAATCAGGAACTTGGTTGAAAAGTGCACACCACGTTATCATAAAGTGACATTGCAGTACTTTAAAATCATAGCATTACTCAAAATCATTGAGACCCTTACCCTGACCTAGATACTGTTAGTGAAAGGTGGCACTGAAGTATGCTAAGTAAATTCATTCTGTCTTTAACCTCACTAGCTCAAGTGATTACCCATGAAGGTGTGCAGCAGAGCCTGAGCCTGCCAAAGACCTGAGCTACCTCCTTGGGTTACCTGTCCACCCTGAAGGTGCGTCATCCCTGATGTTACTTGAGCTAGTGAGATTAAAGCCCTGGCTGCAGGTGCAGCCATGCTTCCTAAATTCAGGATCAACATCCACAAGTGGAAATGAGCAAATGTGCTGGTCTAGATGCTCCAAGGAGGAGACAAGTATTGTTTCAGCATGAAGGATCCTTCATATATAGGTATACAATAAGAAAAAAATTGGTTTTGGTTGAAAGACACTCCTAAAATATTTTTTTTCCTCTAAATCTTGTGTTTCAGTAATGTTCACATTACTGGACTATATCCCGATATTCTAAGGTAGAACTGCTGAGTGCCCTCAAATTCCACCCATGTGGGAGAAAAAGGGGAGTAACAAATATCAGCAAACACTGAGGACTGCATTGGGTTGAACTCTGTGGGCAGTCTACAAACTCCTTTAGCTCTGTTGTTCAACTAGGTATTTTCCATGCCACAAGGGAACCTGGCAGCACATAATAACCTCCATACTCATCTTTCATTGTCCTGCAGTAAATCAGTGATTGTACGATTAGTCCGGATGGTCGATGTATGCGAATCTTTGCTGTCACCCCGTAGTGGGAGCCGGGACACACACACACACACACACACTTCTCCAACTGCTGCAGTTTGTGAGGCACGGTCTCCAATGGCTCAAAGCAGATCGCTCTGGGCTCTTAATCCACTTATTACTGTCTCCATCCACTGTAATCGCGTTTATGTAAAAATTTACTGACGTTTCACTGTAATGCCATGTAAAGATCCTGCATTTGTAGGCTGTAAGAAGGTTTGTTCGTCCCGTTTGCCACCGCGCCTGCAGCTCAGCAATTTCCTGTTTGATGCCACTTGTGTTCAAACGCTGCCTACGTTTTCGCAGAGCCACCAAGCGGTTGGTTCCCTCAATAACGTTTTTACATTTTAATTTTGCTGATAAAACAAACGCAGAGCAAACCGTCTTGCAGACCAGAGTCGCATTAAACACAATTCGCCACAGCAAAACGCAAGGCTGGTACGATGAGAGTACAGGACTTAAAGAGAGTTGGAGCGGCAAAAGCTCGACAACCCTAGGTTGCGTAAAGCCTGGGTAGACCCGGCTTCGGTTCCTCAGGCGGCGGCACAGGACTGCACTGAGGTACAGGCAGACCTGCCTGGGCGCCGGGAGGACGGGACGAGGCGTCGCGCAGTGAAACCATCACTCTGCCCCCGAGCCCTCACGGAACATTAAGCACTGAACCGCCACCTAAGCTACTCCCTCCACCATCTTAGAACAGCTCCACCGCCACAGGCGGGGCGCCAGGAAAAGGCCTCGCCTTCCTCATCTCATCAGCCAATAAGCGGCAAGTACGAGGGGGAAAATGCTAAGTGCAGCCAATAAAGATCTGCCGTAGCGATCATGAGGGGCCAATAAGCATCTAGAATACGCGGCTCTGCCCATCAACGGTCGGTATGAGTGGGCCAATGAGAGTTTGCGGATTGGCCTGGAGTGGCCAATGAGCGTTGTTACGTGAGATTTGAAAGTGAGGGCCGAGACGGGAGGCTCTGTGAGTGTTGAGAGCAGTGTCGGCACAAGGTATGGCGGGGCTTCGGGAGGGGGACTCGGGAGCCTGGCAGCGGGGTCTTTTGCCTGAGCTAGCCTGAAAGCACGGTGGGGAGGTGGCGGGGAAAGGGCTGGGTGGAAAGACGTGCGGTGACACGCAGGAGCTGCAGTGGGAAGCAGGGGCTGGATGGAGAATGGCGTGCTGTTTGTAGTGACCCCCTTCTAGAAACTGTTGAGTCTAGACCCTGTTCGGCCCCTAAACTTGCTGGGTTTCTGCTTTAAAAATAGCTCTGTTTTGTCGCTATTCAGGCTAAAAAATGCAAACTCAGTACCTACACTTTTTTCATGCCGGTATTAGTCCTTTGGTACTTGAGGTGATGTAGATCAAAAGTAGGTCTTTTCCCTCGCTTTTGTTCATTTTTATATATATAAATATATATATGCACGCACATATATGTATAAAAATCAATCTTATAAATTTTCAACTTTAATGTTGAGAGGTTATCTTAGCTGGTCATAAATTCTTGGGTTTACATAAGCCCTTTGTCCCTTTCCTGCCACTCATCTTGAATTTGTGCTAATTTAAAGTCTAATTAATGTGGCTTCCTCGTCCCTGGCAGTGTTCAAGGGCAGGTTGGATGGGGCTTGGAGAAAGTTGGTCTAGCAGAAGGTGTCCCTGCCTATGGCAGGGAGTTGAAACTGGATGAGTTTTAAGGCCCCTTCCAACCCAAACCATTCTGTGGTTCTAAGATATGACTCTAGACTCCTGTTTGGGCAAGGTACTACTGAAAAAAACATGGCCAGGAAAGAAAAGCAGACAGGTATTTTCATCCTAAAGTGATGCTTAGGGCATTGAACATGCCATACAGTTTTAATGAGCCCAAAGCAATCATGGTTAATCTCTTGTATTGGTTTTGCTGACTTAGGATGTGAGATGATAATACCTCTGTGGGCAGCTGTCTCTTCACTTATATTTGCCACCTTCGAGCTTCAGATCAATTCTTCTGCAGGATTACATACTGAAATCACTTGTTCTTGAGGCTTATTCATGTGTGAAGGCCTTAAGTGCATTTATACCACAATAACTAGGAAAAGGTTGTTCAAAGTAGAAAGTAGAGCAGAAAAATCCTTTAAATGTTTTAAATATTTACTTGCGTTCAAAGCAAAGGCAGCTTTCTGTAAGGTTGCCTGATAGAAAACAATAAGTATTCTGTGCATATAGGTTACATTGCCTTCCCTCAAGGCACTGAATCAAAAATTACACATACACTTTGGAAATGTTGTACATGCTTAAGGTAAACTTAGGGAATTTGTTCTGAAAGCCCACAAAGGATGGGTGTAGAGGCTGCTGCTTTTAGGAGTGGCTTTCATCCACTAGGATTAAAAAGCCTGATTCTTCTAGAAGACAGGTAGTGGAGGTATATTCCTCTGATCGTTTTCTTCATGGATTTCTGTAATACAGTGGGAATTACTAACCAGATCAGTTAAAAGATTATTACTGGAGATGCTAGTGAATTAATCTTTCTTAATTACTTGGATATAAAGCAAGGCAAATGTGACCTATGAACTACAATAGAGGTAGTCTGATAATTTGCAATCATCGATTAAAGATGGCAGTTAATAATCTCTGAAACTTGGAATGTAAGATGCAGGGTGAAACTTAAGATGTTCATCAAATTGGATGGGACTGACATATACGAGGTATATCGGAATTATGTGGAAGACATCCAGTCTCTGAGTGCTTTAAGCTGAGTTTTGATTTTCATTCATTCCCCTTTGCTTGTTTAACTTCTATTGCTGATTTTGCAGTATTGGAAAAAAAAAAAAAACAAAATATACACACTGAAATTTGTACATTATTTCTAAATTTGTACATTCTATTCTATTCTATTTGTACATTCTATTCTAAAGCTCTTCTAGATGAGTGTGCAGGTAGTACCGGTGCTGTGCAAGTTGCTCACTACATGAATACTGCCATAAAGTGGCAAACAAGGAGCTGCTGCTGCCAGCAGTAGTGGTAGCTGAACAGAGTTTGTATTCCTTCTTACCATAGCTCAGATTCTCTCCTTGTTTACTTTTTACATAAGGACATATAGTTTATTTCTGTAATCTTTCTGTTTATTTTGGTGCTCTCTTCTGACACTGGATTTTTTCAGATAGGCTGCTGGTGGTGTTTTTGGCTTTTGGTAACCAATGGAGGGGATTAACTTCAAGAAACCTTGTACACCCATAGTCCAGGCTGATATTTTCAGTCCAGATCACTGATGAGCCCTTTGTTTGATCAAAGTTTGTTGTTTTGAAATTAAAAACTTCAATAAATGGCCATTTTACTGATAAATGAATAACTGCTGGTTATTTAGTTTCACTCTGTCACTCTTCTTACTGTAAAGCTTTCTATAAAGTATGTACAGACCAGCTGATGTTTCAGTTAAGTCTTCCTTGGGTAAAAAAATAGGGGAGAAATCCTACTTGCAATAAATGTTATTGTGTTGTAGTTGCATCCTGGGAACAGAGTTTGGAAATGGTGCCAAGAACTCTGATGCATGACAAAAATGTCTGGTTATCAGATAGGATATAATCTAAGTGCTCAGGGGAAGTGTTGCTTCCAAGTATTGTCTTACAACCTTGTAATTACTTGCTTGTCTCCTTAACATGAACATCTGTGTTAAAAACAGAGTGGCAGGCCAATCCCTGACAGTGACACTGAGTCCCCTACTAATTCTGTGTCAGACTTGCTGACCACTTATCAAACTAACCTCTTGAATGCATAAAATAAAGAGGACTGATAGAGTCATTACTGAAATTGTCATTTGCATTTTCTCTGGTACATCTACAATCCAAAGAACCCACGGCTTTGTTTGTAAACATGCAAACTTGAATGAAAAGAGCAAAACAAACTGTAACAGCTTTTTTCCTAATCATTATGGTTTTTGTCCAGGGTCATCAAAATGGCTGCTACCTCCCAGTTTGCCAGTCGATACAAAAAGGATCTGAGTACAGAAGCCCTCAGAACAAAAGTGGCACGTAGAAAATCGATGCTTCAGAAGGAGAACAGACACAAGTTGTTTGAAAAGGGCAGACAGTTTGGATTGGCAGATGTCAACATTCAGCTCTCAAGAGAGAAGGGAAATCCTCAACTAAAGGAGAGGAGCGAAACATGTTCTCAAGAGAACAGCAGTGTCAAACAGAGTAAGTAACAATTGTAACATTATCACAGGAACCTAATTGTGGTCAGTGCTTTAATTTGAAGAAAAAGTTTAAGATTCAAAAAATGACTACCAGTTTTTCTGAGAAAATAAAGTCTTAATACAGTTCTATCCTCCTCACTGCTCTGGTGGTATGAATGAGGCTTTGCTCTGACTGGTCTGCAGCAGCTAAAGGAAGAATGCATTTTGCTATTAATAATCAATGGGAAGTCGCTTTGTCATTCAAGAATTGAAAAACTTGAATCTAAATTTTCATCTAACATTTAACTGGTGTCTGTCATACGCTTACTGTTGACTCATAAATATCTTCAAGATTTTGTAATATGCCTGCCTTCCATCTTTGCTTCCGAACAAGCTACAAATACAGCCTCCAAGAGGGTTCATGAACGCAAGGAAATGCTCCAGCGCTATAAAGAAGAAAAGGAACTTCGAAAACTGAGAGAGCAGAGAGAGAAAGCAAAGAAGGGTGTGTTTAAAGTTGGGTTATATAGACCAACTGCACCAGGATTTCTCTCATTTGTACCTGAAGATCCAGTGATAGTGAAGCAGAGAGAAAAGGTAATAAGAGTAATATTAAATATATATATAAATGAAGTATATGTTGTACAAGATATTAACATTTCTATTTGTACACAAAATGTGTGTGTTATGCCAAACAGTTTATTTTGTACATACTTCATAAATATTTATTTTCTAAGAAGAAATAATAAGGGGGTGATTTGGCTCTTTAGGGGTTTTTTTGTTTATTTTTTAACAAAGCTGGACGCAGTACTAGTGAAATGTTGATTTTTGTATTTATGAGTATGTTATCACTTCAAAAACTGGAATGATTCATCCACAAATGAAGCAGCTAAGTTATTTTAGAATCAGTAACTTGTTCCTGTTTAGTCCACTTGACTGAAAAGTTTTCACATTACACACTTGATACATTCTGCACAGACATGTTGCTTTTAACACTTGAGCTTTTTGCTTACTCTGACAATGATAGGGTGGGGGATAAAGATTATGCTAACTTCTGTTTCCTTGGGGGTGTTTCCAGGCAGCTCCTGCTTTCTCTGGGAGGATTACGCGATCAAAGGCCAAGAACCAAGAAGAAAAAACTGCGATACCAACTGCACCTAAGCACTCTATGGTTTGTTTTCAATATAAATTTCAGATTAATTTAGAGAAAAGTATACAGTTATCCTTCAGACCATACCTCAAGGTTGTATGCTTAAAGTTGAGAGCTGTCCCTAAGGAGGTTTCCCTGGTAAGAAAGATAAATTAGTTCAGCTTTCAGCAAGCTGATAGACTGTAACATGCTGATCTGAAGTAGAGGGAGTTTGGTTAGGTCAGTACTGAGAAGAGTGTGCAGATCTTCTGGATCAGGTTTATCAATACAAAATATTGTAGTCAGCAAGGACTGCAGATATGCATTGCGGCAGTAAGTGAGACTGAAGTTACATGCTTTGTTTTCGATTTGGAGAGCCAGTGCATCTCACTTGACTGCAGAAAGTCTGTCATGAATGCAGTTAATTCTTCACTCCAAAATTATTTCGTTGTTGGCATATTTTTACTGTTAATCTTGGCAGTCCCTTCTGCTATTACTTGTATAAAAAGTAGGTTTTGTTGGGGAATTTCACCAGCAGTAATCTGTAAAAGAAGCTGTATTTCAAATCTAGCAATTTTGCCTTACTAAACTTAAAAGAAACAAACTTACAAAAATTATATAACAAACAGTAATGGACTTAAACAGAGTAAGTTCAGCTTAGACAGAAGGAAAAAGCCCTTTATTGTGAGGGTGGTGAGGTGCTGAAACAGGTTACCCAAAGAAGTGGTAAATGCTCCATCCCTAGCAGCATTCAAAGCCAGGTTGGACAGAGCCTTGGGTGACATGGTTTAATGTGAGATGTCCCTGCCCATAGCTGGGGTGTTGGAACTGGATAATTTTAAGGTTCTTTCCAACTGTACCCATTGTATAACTTGAATGTCATTATAGAGTTTCCAGTCATAACATTACAAAGGGACAACTGAATGAATACTGGGCTTTTTTTCTGATAACTGATTTTTAAAACACACTTACTAGGATGTGACAGTAATTGACACCTAGTTTCACAGTAAGCTGAAAATGTTTCTTAAATGTTTTTCTTCATTCCTTTTCTGGCAAATTCTGAACTAACTGGGTAATACATGTTAACACATGTCTAAACTGAGCTGTTTTAGCTTTACTTTGGTTTACTTTTCAAAGCCCTTTGTGCCAAATTATATAACCATTTGTTGTACTGGAGCCTAGGATAGAAAGATGAGGAAAGAAATGAAGCTGCTTAATTTCTAGAAGTCTAATACTTCTCAAAATATTGTCTACTTGTAGGTCTGTGCCAACAGGCATAAAGTGCACCCTACGCAAGCAGGATGTAAACAGACAAGTACAGACAAAGCTGGTGAAAAAGCAAAAGGTATGAAGGTAGTATGATCCCTACATCTGAATCCATAAGAAGGACACCGCTGGGTTTTTTTTCTGGAGTCAGTAGTTTTGACATTATGGGAGGGAGGCAAGGAACATTTTCCGTTAAGATCTGCAGTACATTTTTGTCTGTAGGAGACAAGAAGTTCTTAGGACTGCTGGTCCTACCAGCTATGACAAGGGCAGCAGCTGGCAGATTATCAAATGTGTGACTCTAGGTATTATGTGTACTTGTTGCTTCTGTAGGCTGTGGGAAATGCAATGTCCTGGTTACTGATTATTCACCCTAGGAGCCAGAGAAGAAGTCAGTAGGCTAGTTTGCATGACTGCAAGCTGCTTTAGCATCTGGAACTTTGCAGAGCTTTCTGTTTGTCTCTGACAAGTTTATCACTTCTGTATGTAACTGCTGCTGTTACAGAACAGCAAGGAACTTCACCTGGGAAGATGAAGACTAGTCGATATAAGAAAATACAAGTTTTCCTTGGTATTGTGGGTGGCCTGAAAAACAGCTCATTGCATGAGCTGTAAATATTTTCAGTGAAGTCACCTTCAGTCTGTACAGCAAATATGCTGTTTGTGGTGTCTAAATGGAACTGCTTCTGTAACTTAGCACTGGTAAAGGATAGCCTAATGGTAAAGCACATTAGTGTAGAATGCTGGAGACAGCAGCCCAAACCTCTGATGTACACTGGTGCAACTAGATGTGATTGTCTCTTGAGTAAATTATAATCTTGCATTTTCCTATTTTACAAGAGCCCCTTCTATATCTGTCATTTTCTATGTGAGAATTACATATATTTCTTAAGAAAACAACAACAAAAAAAAACAACCCACCTTTCAGGGATTAGAATACTTTTGATTAGAAATACTTCCTAATAGCGCAATGATGTCTGTGCCTTAAGTAAATCAAGCGAAGTCATGCAGAATACTGACATTAATGTAAGATTCTCAGTAATTAGGAGTTAAATTATTTATGCGTCACTAATTTAATTAAATCAGCAAGCAGCAGACCTTTATTTAAGTAAATTTCAGTAATGCCTTCAGTGAATACTGAGAAGATCTGTTATCAGTGTTTAATATAACAACTGAAACATTAACATTTGAACAGTTTTCATCCACTAGACTTGATTATTCTTTTTGTGCTGAATCAAGAATACACATTATGTATTTAAACACTAGTATAAAAATGTTATGGAAGTAAATGTCTGGTTAAATCAAATGTTATATATCTGGTAATTTTTCCCCCAACTTGTCATTCTAGCTACCACAGAATTACAGTTTGACATTAAAAGCATGAATAGGATTGACCAAGTAAGGCTATTAGGTTTCAGGTGGATGTAGAAAGGGAGGGCCTGAAACAAAGAGCTGTTAATTTTTTCTATTCAGGAGGATGCTATCATTTTTGAAGGATATTAAAACAGTACTAAAATACAGAGATGGAAATTTTTAAGACAGGTAATACAGTGCATGAATTTGTCTTATTTTAAAAATTGACCCTGAAATGTTTTATCTGAAGAATACTTTGTTAGATTAGATTAAATTCAGACATTACAATACTTTTATATAATGACCAGAGTTTCACTGTGTTACATAGAGGGTCTGCTTAAGCTTCTAGTTGTGCAAATAACAGTGGCAAGTTATTACTCTAGAAAGTGTCATCTCTAAAGTGGAGATTATATTGATTCTGATTGCAGGGAACTTTGAGAAGGGTTCCTTAAGCTTTGTACATGTATCAGGCACACTGGTACCTTGGTGGTCCTAGAGATACTACTGTACAACAAAAACACCTTTGATCAAGGACCTTTAGAGCATTGCCTCAATGAGAAGTCTGAGCTGTGCTACCCATGTTTAGCACTGGTTGCACTGAACTGGCAAAAAAACAACCCAACTCTGTTGATTCTGGCAAACTAGTGCAGCTGATAATTGCTACTGCGCTTTTCTGATTTCTATAAAATATAAACTTTCTGTTTTATTACTTGAGTGCAGCTCCTTATTAAGCTTGCAATCTCTGCAATTAATATTTCCTAGTGTTGCAGATTGCAGCCCAGACAGCCTCAAATGTAAGAATCACCAGAGCAGCTGCCTCTGCAGCTAGGCAGATGCAGAAAACGACAGCTACTGAGGCTACTACAGGTAAGTGAGGTAATGAATGTAGTCCTGCTTATATGGCTCAAGCCTAACATGTAAGTGTTTGGAGCAGTGTGCTGTAAAGAGATACCATCTAGTACTGGATAAGTGAACAGTGGAAACAATGTGCATGTTTATATGCTGCAATTAGGCTCCCTGTCAGTACTGAGAGCTGTCTTAGCACGCCATGTTCTGCAGTGTAACTATCTCTTTTGAATAAGTTGTATGTAAATCATGCCAAATCATCATGTAAGAAAAGGACTAAATACTGTATCACTTAGACTCTCATCTGGAGCCTTACTGCAGTATTTAAATCAAGATGTTGAAACCAACATTGGACAGCTTTCCATAAAATCTGGCAGTGTAGAGGATCAGTATCCATATGATAATCTCAACCTGAAAGAACAAAATGAGAACTGGTAAAGATTTGCCAGTTCAGTATATCAGTGCTTAATGTCATGGGATTATTAAGCCTGTGGTCAGGAACAGATACCTCTGGAAGAGATGAGAGCTTGTGTTCTTCAGGTCAGGAATATTTCTTCATCCATGTTTGCCTGTTTACTAGAATAGAGGAACAAGATGGCTACTGAAGGGTAAATTTTTAGTATATATTCTGGCTTTCAGGATATTTAGAATGTTTTGCAGTGTCCCTTGTTATATATGTGACAGAAGTTAACCCCTAGGCTAAAAGCACAGCTTTTGTAGTATCAGTTTCAATTAACCAACATATCCTATGCCATACAGAAATAAAAAATCTGAAGTTGATTTGACTTGATGCTGTCTTTTCTGCATTTAAGGAATTAAGATGACTTTTATATAAGAAAACATCTAAAGCCTAATGACTTAATGCATCTATTTTCCTTTCTAGGCAATACATCTCTTATTAGGTTACTAAATCCTAGGCTGGGTTTTCTCTTGAATGAACTTCTGCAGTTAGGTGTCTGCCCTCTAGCCACATCTCACTCAAGAAACAAAGTAGTCTCTCCCTGTCTTTAGCCACTGGACTTTTATGGCAGTCTTGAGAGAGAGAGATTATCTCAGTCAGATGCCTTTTTGACCTTTGGGAGTTTCTCTCATTCTAGGTAACCAGTCACAAAAGAAGACAGCAAATGCAGGAAAGCAGAAGAAAACAGTCAAACCTGGTGTCACAGAGGTAGGTCTATTACTATAGAGTAATAACAATGTACCTGAGGCTCAAACATAGTTGTGTTCAAACACAAAGGTAATAAGTTCACTAATAAGCTAAATTTTTGGGAAGAAGCTGTATGTCTTTTATTATAGTATATTTTTAAAATTAAGATCAACTGTAGTGATTACAGGTGACTTGATTACAAATCAAGATCTGGACAATGATTTGAATTAGATAAATTCTTACATGACATATCTTATGTCTGTTGTTTTAGCTAATTAAAAAAACCTCACACATACACACAAAAACAATCTACAAAACCTGCTGGTTTTATCTAGCATTTATAATTTTTGTGCAGTTCATTCCTTTTTGAAACACAACTCTGGATGTATCCTTTTCCTGCTCAGTTAAAGGTACAATACTCCAGAAGCTGAGAAATAAGTACGTTTAGGTTTTGAACCACCAAACAATGCAATGGAGAACATTCCCAGCTTTAAGGTAGACATGATTTATGACATGATTTATCATAATTAAAGGCAGTCATTGTGGTTCTTAGTGACACTGCTATAACAAAAACTTTTCTTCCTTTACATAGGGACAGCAGTATTTGAATTCATAATACCTCTCATGCATTCATGCGCTGACCATTGTGTGTGAGAACTATCAAGGAGTTTTCTCCTTTGCACTCCACTATTGCCTCTTACCTCATGTCTCCCATCTCTGCTCCTGTTTCCATAACTGTCACTGTGCTCTAGCATGGTCTTGAAACTGGTGCAGTCATGTACAAACACTGATAGGAGGTAAGAGGCGCTTACATCCTTGCTTAGATGAGTACCTCTTCACAGGCAGGAGTTGGTTTGTGCTGCCAGTTGGTAAACTCTTGCTGTAACCTCAGTCATCTCATTAGAAGTGAGTTAAAAGTTGAATTTAAGGCTAACATTCCAAGCAGGGATATCTAAAGTAGAACCAAGACTTTCAGTGGATTGAAGATGTATATTTTCTTGAAAAACAATCTAAGTTCTTTTGGCTGGTTTGAGCTACAATATCTCAATATAAGTATCTCAGAAATGTGTTCTGTATGACTATCTGGTGGTTCATTTCATAGGAACATGGATTCAATCTATTGATTAACTTTTTCTCCTCTTTTAATGACATTCTGTGGTCCTAACTGCACTTGTCTTGGTCTGCATTCCTCAGTTATCAGCTTATTTTAGCTTGTTCTTCTGGTTTTGGATTAGAGTATGTGTATAAACTGTGATTGTTCAACAGGCCTAGTTTGATTTGGAGCTAGTCCTTCTGCCTTGAGGAGCTTATCACCTTAAAGCATGTTTTTTTCCTAGCAGTGGGATCAAGCATTTGCTAATTTTAATTACTGTTTTCATAGGTGAGGTGTTCTGCTGCTTTAGCCCCTTCAGTGGATTATTGTGTTCCTTGTAGTGAAGTGCCACCACTCTTGCTAGAATGATTTGCAGGTGTCAAATCCAATTGGGCCTATTGGTAAATCATGACTTCTGTACACATACACTGTTGTAGAAAGTCAGTTACCTGAAACTGTTCCCTTCCTAACAGCTCTCAGACAATCGTGTTAAAATTCAGCCCAAGCCTATAGTAAACACTTAATTGATTTGATAATGTAGTGTTTGCTTTGTCTCTGTGCTGTTATAGGTAATTCCTTCTGAACATGAAGTGGATAAAAACACTCAACTGGATCCAGTGATGAAAGGTTCTGCAGCTGATTCTAAACATCCAGTGTCAAGAGAAATTCAACAGGAACAAACCTCAGTGGAAACCAAAACCAATTCTGGTCTGAGGAGACCCAGAATGCACTCTTTTGCACCTCAAAACTTTGTGTTCCAGCCATTAAATGGATTAGCAAGCTACAAAGTTACACCCATGACTCCTTCTAAGGCAAAGGCATTTTTGACACCTAATGCCTTCTGGGATTTTTCAGAATCACCAGGGTAAGATTCTTTATTCTAATGGCCTAAAATGCAAATGAACCTCTGTATTGATACCCAAAACATCATTTTCTATAGAGAGATTCCCTGTGTAGCAAGCTCTTGTGATATTGAAGCACCTGCTCAACATGGTTGCTAACATAGTGTAAATGTGGACTTAATTCAACAGCAAAAAAAAGTGATACAATCCATAATTCTGTCTATGCTTTAGAAGTAGAGCAGCAAGATGTATCGGGGACTGTGCCATATATCTCTGCAGATTTATTCATTTTAATAGGCTTTCCTTCAGTTCTCTAGCATTGTGTGTAGGATTGCTTTCCAAATTGCATGGTTTTGTGTATTTGGCCATAGTTGATGTCATGTTTCTCAATGTGTCTTACCTCTAAATGTACTTTTTGGTTTTTTTCCAGTATTATAATTAAAAAACCCAGTGAAACTAATGTACAAGAAGCTAATTTTAGAAGTCCAGTTTCACCTGCTGGTAAAGACATTCAAGAACAACAAACCCCTACAAGTTTGGAAGAAGAAAAAGGTAGGAAGTTGACGCTTAGTTTATTGTTCTAATGCTTTTAGTTTTCACCAGATTCTGAACAAATGCCTTTCATAATTTTCAGCAAGTGAATTGGATGAGAGAACTTCCGTTCAGAGATCAAATTCCACAGTTCCAATCTCTCCAGATACAACAGTGCTTGAAACCAAGTTAGGTGATACAAGAGAGCAAGAGCATGATGTGCCCTATTTCAGGTTTGTGTTAATTTGTTTAACTTTCTCATTGTCTATTTGGAAGTCTTTAACCCTGTAAAGATTATCTTATGGTGGTTGGTCAGCAGTACCCTGAGTAGGCACATGTTCCTATCTTCCCTTTTGTATTGTTAGTTCAAGTAAAGAATATAAAATTCTGGAGACTAGCACCTTGTCCTAAAGAACACAAGCCTGAAAGCAGTAGAAAAGTATCTCAGTCAGCAAACTACAATTAATGGCATAACTTCCCTGAAAGCAAAAAGGTAGTAATCGTAGCAGTCACAAGTAGTGACAGCAGTTAGAAAATTCTCCAAAACCTTCATTTTTTTCACTATTTCTTTGTTTTTAGAAACATTCTTCGGTTTGAGACTGAGAGCCTGATGTCTCAGTGCCTCCAGTGGGATGGAAAATTAGAGCTGGACATTCCAGAGGATGGTAAGACTAGACTGTAATAGGCACTAGAAGGGGTGATACGGTAACTGGACAGAGGGAATATCTGAATATATTGTCAAAATAGCACCTAAATCTACAACACTGAGTAAAGTTATGTTAAATAAAGTTTAAAGTTGTATCTGCCTCAAGACAAAAAGGCATGCTTTATCTCCCAATACTAAAATTTATGTGTAGTACTTGACATGACACATGGTTGACACTATCAAAATAGGTTTTCTGTTGTCAGTTTTAAGTGTATTTAAATGTATGATCTTTAACCAAGCTGATTTATTTTTTTTAAATAAAATTAGTTTTTAATGTAGAATAAGTGTTCATACTTGGGAGAATGAAGGTGACTCACCAATGCTTATCTTAAGGACTTACAGATAAGCATTTTGAAAGAAGCAAGTTCAGAGCAGCTCAATGGATAAGTTTGTTCTATCAGAATTATATTGCAGGTCTGCAATAAATGAACATTGTTCAAACAATAACCAAACTCCAGACCCTTCAAATACATATTTAAATCAAGTATGCAATGATGAATTATTCCAAGATGTACTTTCTTTGTTTCCTTGGTCCTGTTAGCTAAAGATCTTATTCGTACTACAACTGGTCAGACAAGACTGCTCCTAGCAGAAAGATTTGAACAGTTTGAAGGACTGGTGGATAATTGTGAATTTAAACGTGGTGAAAAAGAGACAACGTGTGCAGACTTAGATGGATTTTGGGATATGGTTAATTTTCAGGTACGTACTTGCATATTAACATACTAGAAGAAAGTTGATGAGGTTATTTGCAAACAATGGATGGAAACATTTTTGTTTTCTTGTATATTCAGATTCAGATTTATTTTTTTTAATGTAAAAAAAAAACCTACTTGTTGAACACTTTCTGATAGCAAATATTACCATTTGATATGCCATTATTTTATTTGGTATAGATGTGTAGTAGCATTATGTAGACCTCTTCATCTGTTATGGCTTATTGTGGGCTGTGTATCTTGTTTTTCTCTGGAGTGAAGTCATGTGGCCACGTCTCATTCTGATTTGGAATGAGGATGAAGTCACAATGTCTACCTGGACAGAAAGCTGGGAGCTTTGGAACATTTCTGAAGTTTACCTGAAAAGTAGGCATTCTGTGCTTCAGCATGAGAATAATGTAAAAACTACAATAACTTCTTATAAGGGTGAGCTTAGGTGGTAGAAAATCTTCATGTCACTCTATTGATACTTCTGTTGGTTTCAGAGTGAAATATCATATTCTAAATTATCAAAAATATTCCAAATGTATCTAAATTATTCTAAATTATAAAAATAATTCTAAATTACCCATTTCAACAGTATTGATAAGTCAGCATTCAACAATGGAACTAGTAACTAGTTAGGTTAAATCCAAAGATGGATTTATTGTTACGATCCTACTCATAGGTCTTGAATTCCTTCCAGAAAGTGTGAGGGTTTAACCTTCTTGAGAGATGTTTGAGGGGAAGTTTCCTAGAACAAGTAACTTGAAAAAGCAGGGTTTACCTATGCTTACTATGCATTTAAGAGCAGCTCAATTTCTTTATCCTCTGAGTTTCAGGGAGGATGTAAAAGGTTTGTCATGTCAGCAGCTAGTCTGCTGTACATAAATAACTCTTGTATGGCCTCACTAGCAAATGAGGCAAGTGCCTCCATTACAAAGCCTAGGAGCAGGCTGTTGCACCATGTGGGGAGGAGGTAATGCTGTAGAGCTTGCTTGTTACGAACAAGTACAGATTGCATCAGGAAGCTGTTAAGGCCAGCAGTTTAAAAAAGCAAGCAAGCAAGCTTGCATGGTATGTTTCCTACATAATGGAAGACTGTGCTTGTTTGAATGAAAAGCCATTATGCCATGTGTTCTTCTGCATTCCTTAAATATGACAGTTGTCAAAGTGCTTAAGTTCAGTAGATCAGGTTGTAAAACAGCTCCTTAATTTTAGATGTTGGATCTTAATGAACAATTCTACACTTTCCCTACGGCCCTTAAACCACAGAAATGAGACCAATACTGTTATCTAATCTGATGCTTGTGTATGTTAATATAGCCTTCATGTCAACTGTATGAACACTTAATACTCTATCTGTTGTTGGTTTAATTTGCTTTTGTATTTAAAAAAAACAACCTTAAATGCATAAGTATGCTTAAGTGTGTTATCTGATTTTATGAAACACTGTTCTAATGTGAATATAGTAAGTCTTGAAAATTAAATCTGGACTTCTCTGGGCTTTCCTATAGATCAGAGATGTGAATAAAAAATTTGATAATCTGAAGAAGCTCCAAGACAATGAATGGCAACCCCTTGATGTCCCAAGCAAAGCAATTGTAAAGGTATGAATAGCCCCTAAGGCATCAAGATGCAGCAGCGTGTTATCTAAAATAACTAGTAAGATGCTATTGCAGTAAGACTATTCTTAAATGGAAGGTCCTTCTAAGGCCTTGCTCATTTGGATTCTTTATATGTTAATGGTTAGAAATTCAGTGAAATTCCTGTCTCAATGCATCTTTCTCCCTTGCGTCTCCCAAGTGCACTTTATATTACTTGGTGTTTGTAATGCTAATTGCCTCTTTCAGCTGGGAAGATCAGAACTATTAGCAATGAATCTTTTAGGAGCCATTGGACTCTTTGCTAGTAAGACAAATTATTAATTTTAGAATAGAAATTTACCCTTCAGATATAGAACATCTTATCTGGGCCACTGGCATTGCCACTGACTTAGCTGAAAAGGAAGCCACACAGTAATTTGGCAGTGACTTGAGAGTTTTGAGCAGTGAGTACTAGATTATACTGGTGGCCTGTTAAAACAGCACCATGGCTAGCAGTAAACTACTAGTTTGCTAGGCACAAACAGATCTGACACTTTCCAAAATAGGCTGTTGCTTATTGCAAAATAAGCTTTGATGTAAGCTGTTTTATCTGCTTTCTGGTTTGGAATGTAAAATTACTTCTAATGACTGAATACCAACTCATATTCACATAACCTAAACTCTGTCCAGTTCCTTGAGACTGCTTAATCATAAAACTGATATGAAGGTTGATAAAAAACTCCAGGCATAGGAAACTGAAGGGAATGTGGTCTGTGTGAGCTGGCTGTAAATGTCAGAACCCTACAGATCATACAAGACACAAAACTTCCTTTGAAAAATTGAATGTCAGGAAAGACTTCCCTGCCTAACTGGGATCTGTCCTGCAGTTACTTTATCTCCCTGCCACTAGGAGCCCCTGTATCCCTGCTTTAAAGAGTGTTGACTGCCTTCCGTAGGAAAAAGTTGTACCGAATATTTCTGTACTGCATGCTCAATATGAGAAGTCCTCAATATATTGACAACACAAACTGACTTTAATAGCTGAATGTCAGGCCAAAAAATTTCGGAGATGAAGAGAAATCTTGTTTCTAGCATGTCTGTTGCCTGTTGCTGTCGCAGTGCGTGACAAGCAGCTGAGTAGATGTTCGTGTTTAATTGCTGTGTATAGATGTTTGTATATAATTGTTTCTGTCTGAAACTTCCAGATGTGACCCAGACTTTCTTACAATTTCAGAAAAAACCTATTACAAATGGAGTGTCTAAACCAAAGCTGGGAGCAGCTGGAAGAACTGCAGCCCAAAACCGGCTTGCTGCTATAAAAGCAGCTATGAGGAATAAAATGAAGCAGGAGAAGCTACCAGAGGCAGAAAAAGTGGTTTTCGAAGGGGGATTTTTCACAATTGAAAGCCCTGTGAAAACCTTTCCGGGTGGGTAGAACCTAATCATGATTTCGGTGACCTGAAAGTACAGATGGGAGTTTAAGCAATCTCACTGGGGAGAGGAATTATGCTGTTTATACTGGATGCAACTCCAGTGCTAGACACAGGATTTAAACTGGTGGTTGATTACATCAGGGATCCAAAATAAGCTGTTCTACATGAATGCACTGACTTGAGTAATTATGGCAAAATGAAATCTCAGCTTGGACAGAGAGGTTAAAGTGGCCAGTTCATGGTTTTTCAGCATCTGTTTAATAATGAAGTTTTAATTTGAGTGATCCTAGATAGGGATTTTTCAAAGTAAATGTCTTGCAGTGCTGTCTTCAAAGCTGAGAATGAAGTGTACCTGTGATCTGTGTTCACGGTTAACAAGATTGTAGCATAATTCCAGTCTGCTATAAAAGATGTTTAATAGTTGTAGGGTTTTAGTTGGCTTTGGTTTTGTTTTTTGTGTTTCAGCATGTGCTCAAAATATAACTTTATTTTCAGTGTTTTCTCATTTCAATCTATGTGAAGCCAGTATTGACTCATTAGGATCCATTTTGCTTCTCTCTGATTTCTAGTTCTTTTGAACTAGAGTTAACTTTTAGCTTGCCTTTTTTTATGTGTGTATGTGTGTGTGTAGATCTCGTCTCATCACAAGACTAGCAATTCTTTTTGTACACCTCTTTTTAGTAGAGGAGACTTCCTAAAAAGCTTTGCACAACACTGGGTTCAAGCAAGCTCTAGCAGACAATCTGGTAGAAAATCAATTCTGAACCTGTCCTTCTAATTCTGTTAAAATTATCTAAATGTAAAAGATGCAAATTGATGGCAGGTGTCACCAGATGAACTTCTTAATAGGAACAGCAAGTCTGCCTATTTCAGGCTTTCTGTGAAGCAATAGTTATTACTAAATTGCTCAGCTGGAGTTAATGTAGTTTTGTAATGTATCTACCTACTGGTGTCGCCCATTTTTTCAATTTCTTTTGCAGTTTATTTAAGATTCCATTATAATACATATAAGACAATTCAGCAAGCAGGAAAAAAGCATTCCTAGTTAGAATGATAGCACGCCGTTCATTTCATCTTCTAAAAACTGCTGTAACAATGAAACATGAAATGCTTTTTTTCAGGCTTGCTTTCAAAGACACCTTGCAGATCTTCCCAGCAGACTTCTGAAAAACTGGCGACTCCAAGATCATCCAGTAGAGCTTTGTTTCCAGGCGTTCCTTCTGCTCTTCATCACCCTGAAGATACAAATGCAGAGCAAACACCACCAGTGCCCAAAGGCTTCCACTCAGCACCAGATTTGAAAATGCACCAGTTTCCTGTTGGAAAAACTCCCCCACTGGAAAAACCCCCTGGTGGTGTTCTTCAACAAAGGTAAATGTGTTAAGGCAGCTTTTACATCTGTACAAGTAAATTTATAGTTCCCACTGAAAGAATGAATATTAATACCCGTTAAATATTGCTTTCCAATTTGCCAGTGGTAAAGGCTGCAAAGTCCTTGTGTCTGTTCCCTCCCTCAAGGGAACACGAAGAGCTTTGCCCAAGTGTAATTTTGCTGCTGAAGTAGAAGTTTACTTTCTGCCCAGAAAGTTTGATTGATAGTTGACCAGTACCAAACGAGCAAATACAATTGCGTAATAAATCTTAGGATCAGTTGGGTAAGTCAAAACATGATTGATTGAAGGTGATTGAGAAGAACGATAACATTTTGGCTTCTATTTCAGCATTTCTGTAGTTTCTGAAGAAGAACGCTGTTCTGTTGCTGGCACAGAAGAGGTAAATAAGGTAAGTCATGTAGAGTTCATGTATGTGCTTTAAATATTTTATTATTTAGCAAAAAAAAAAAAGATATTTTTATTAGTTTTAGAACTTGGATTTCTGATCAAATCCTCATTTGGTGAGTTTTCTTTCTCTGTATGGACATAGATAGGGACTGCTGCAGATTGGGGACCTCGTCTAGCTCTTTGGGAGCTATCTTTTGTAGGTCCTGTTGACTGCCCTGTGAAGACACACATCACGTGGGCAAGCAATATTCCTTGAAGTCCACTACTGTTTTCTGGTGTTAATTTTTCTTTAAAATGCTTTTGCATTTGGGGGACCATGGCTAAAGGCAGCAGCAGTATTTAGCTGTCATGGTCCTTAGGCTGCCATAGCAGAGCATTGGGCTGTTATACTCTTTAAAGGCATAGCAAGAGCAGTGTTACTAATACAAGTATTGGGAGTTTATGCCCCAAAATGTCTGAGGACTTGGTGTTTGAGTGGCCTTAAAAAAAAAAACAAACCAACAAAAAGGAACGTGCCTTCACTGGTTTAGATAGTACTGTGATACTCAGTGAAAGCCAGTGTCCTGCAGTCACTGTGAGGCACTGGAATGGGTTGCCCAAGGAAGTTGTGAATGCTCCATCCCTGGCAGTGTCCAAGTCTAGGTTGGACAAAGCTTTGCGTGGCATGGTTTAGTGTGCGGTGTCCCTGCCCATGGCAGGGCGGTTGGAACTGGATGATCTTAAGGTCCCTTCCAACCCTAACTATTCTATGATTTTACCTTTCATTGGAAATGGACTATCTTTATTTAATCTATGCATGATTACAACAGTTGTTGTTATGTTGTGTGTATCCTCCTAGGCATCTGCCCTGTATATATAATAGGTATTTAAAAAATAATCTTGGTTACTAATTTGTTTTTATACCTTTTACTTCATCTGTTCCCGATCAAATGAGAAGTTGCTTGTCAGTGATGTCTCTGGGAAAATGGTGGTAATTTATAACTTCCAGTATGGCTGATAGGTTTTTCTTCAGAAGAACATCCTCAGAATATTTTTGGCACTTGAACTTCAGAATCTTCTTTCATGTGGAAGAACTTCCTTTATGCTCTCAAAGAGATTATCAGGCTTACAAGGATGTTTGGGAAAATAGTTCATGTGAAATGGATTGCAGTCTTAAACTGTGAACCTTGTCCTGCTTTGGCTTTGTACAGTGCCAGGAGTTAAAATCCTGCCTCTCCTGAATTGTTCATAAAGCCTGTAGATTAGATGTATGGACTTGGTTTGACAAAGCAGGGACATGCTGTTTTCTGTAAACTTGCATCCCTTGAATGTTCTGGCTGCTGTTTCAACTTTGTACTTTCAGTATCAAAAGCTGACAGACTTCTTTAAATTGCACACAAAAAGAAAATGAGAGAGCTTTTTAGTGTCCACCTGGTTTCCTGATGCTTTCCTTTTGGCTCTCTGGGAAGCAAATACACTGGCTCCAGACATCTTAGCCTCTCAGAGGCCTAGGAACAGTGAAAATTCCTGTTTTTCAGGTGCTGGAGGATTCTAGCAGTGAATTAAAAGTAACGGATGGCATGGAAGAAATGGCATTATCTGCTGCAGAACAACAAGATATTGTCATGTGCAGTCCAGAGAAGGATACTGGCACAGAGACCAATTTTGTTCAGTTTGGAGAGCCAAAACCACATCAAACAGGTGCATTAACTGAAAGGGAGAGACAAAACAAGGTCAGGTCAGATGGGGCTTTGAGCAACCTGGACTAGTGGAAGGTGTCCCTGCCTATGGCAGGGAGGTTGTAACTGGATGATCTTTAAGGTTCCTTTGAACCCAAACCACTCTGTGATTCTGTGGTTATCTTTGAGATGCTTAGTGTAGTTTGTTTGGTAATGCTGGGGCCCTGTGTTTATTCTAAAGTTTTATGATAGTCTAAATATTACTCTTTGAAATGGCTGGCATTGTAGCTTGGTTATCTATGTATGCTATTAGCAAAACCTCCTTTAGTTAGTATGATTTATACAGGTATTACACATTGAGCAAAAAGTGACCTAGGTTTGTCCTTCTAGTTTCTGTGTGATATGTAAAGGAAAAAGCTAATATAAAGGACTTGAAGTGGAAGTAAATATAGAGTTAGGGGTTGGTTGTGGTTTTTCTTTTGGGGGGGGGGAGGAAGAGGGGTTTGGTTTTTTTGTTCAGTAAGTGCAGGAAGTGGTACCTTTTCTCAGCTTTGGCAGCATCAGACTAACTTAATAATCTATTTTTTCAGATGTTTCATGCTATAATTTGACATCTACTGAGAGAAATCCTTTTGATATAGTAAGTTGACCTTCAGGTTCATTTGACTAAGACAATCTACATGCTACAGTACTGTTAACCTTTCCTACAGAGTAAATCAAACCCTTTAAGACGTTATTAATCCAGTTCATTTAACTTATGCCAACTATAAGCCACAGTGATAGCTTGTCTCTCTGTTTGGGCTCGCACTATTATTCCTTACTGCATGTGAGTGTAGGATGAATCAAGACAATTGTAACAGAGAAGTGACTGATTCTTATCAGATTGATCCTTCAAATTATATTTCTTGTGAATTTCCTTGTAAATATTTACATTTATTAATGAATGGCTTGGCCTTTTCCCTCCACTTCCTTCTTGGAATTTTTCAGGTCTATCACATCCCTCTCCTTATTTATTTATTTATTTATTTATTTTTACATAGCTTTAAATTTAAATTTTAGAGCTGTCAGTAAGATTCAACAAGGAAAAGCATGTGTACAAAACCTTTCAAATTACTAACAGAATTTGGGTGGAAAGTTACTTGGGTCTTGTGAAAAATCCTCTTTAAAATACATGGATTATTGATAATAGCAATGAGTGTCTTCAAAACGGACCACACATTCACTTCTTATGTCTGGAAATAAGCTTGCAAAATTTCTGTTAGCAGGGCCATGGTACTTGAAGTGGCACATGGTTTTGACCTGTGGCTGTTGCTTTGTAACAGTATCCTACAGAAGCAAGCTTACATCTACTAAATAGCTGCATGGATCTGACAGATCCATGCATGGCTTTCTCTGAAGCTGCAGTGTGTCCATAGGACTGAGTGAGAGGCAAAACAATTGCATGCTTCTGTTCCCTGGTCAAGTATTTTCTGCTACTTTTTGTCCCATGATGTTTGAGTGGCCTCGGGTAGGCAGGCACCTGGCATATGGAAGTGGTTGACTGACAGTAACTGCTGTTGGTCTGGTGCTTATACAGATGATGTTAGTGGAATTTGCTATTGCCTTGTTCGATGTGTCATTGCAGTGCTGTTTTGTAGAGTGGATAACTGTTCCTCCAATACTTACTTCACACTCTGATCATTTTCCCACAGCCAAGGCTGGATGCAGAGCTTCCCATCACTCCAGTCAAGACCAAAGCCCAGAAGTTTGCAGCAGCTGAAGTATTCAGTGACCTTATTGTATTTTCTCCTTTTTCTTCCTCTGGGGAAAAATGAAAAGTAACTTGAAATTGAAAAGATGTAAATTATACTAACAAAGCCCTCAGGTATCTGTAATAGTCTCTTACCCTTGAGCTGTGGTCTGAGTGAATGAATGCCTGTAGCACTTTGTAGTGGAATTCATCAAAATATTTCATAACGCTTTACAGTGCGGTCAGTCTGTACTGTAAGTACTGCTGTATATTAGCAGTGGGGTGTTCACTGGTTTTATACCTGCTGTATCCAGTGATTGCATATTTTGCCTACAACATGAAATATTTTTAGTTTTGTATAATTCCATGTATTTCCTGTCTACTTCAAGCTTTCTTAATTCTTAAACTTTTATATCCTGACCTTGTTTACATCATGAGTTATTATGAGATGCCTACCAGACTAGCTGTACTGGTGCCCTGTTTCTGATCTGAGGTAACTCAACGTTTTACCTCTCTAAGCACTGTTACGTGCTTTGTCACTGCTCTGAGGATGCTGTTGCACCCTTAGGCTCTGGTATGCCGTGCATTAACAACTGCTTGAGCAGCAACTGTGGCAGGGGCTGATGCATGTCTTTATTTCTTCTGTGGGAGTCTTTCTTGTGTTTAACAACCACTTATACTGTAATAGTAGAAACTCAGAGCAAGGCATTCTGAGTCAGATAGTACCTTTTCCTGGCAATGTATTAAATAGGCATTGGGTATTTTCTTTAAGAACACAGTTATCTATTGAGTATCTTAAGTACTTTCAAGCTCAGTTGTTTTCTCACTTTGCTTTTTTCATGTGAAAATTTCTTAACCTCTTTCTCTGAACACTTGACATACTAACCTCAGCCTTTCCTTGCATCTTGTTCCTGTGCATTCTCTTCTCTGGACTGTAATATATTTATGCATAAGGAGTATGCCAGTTGTATATACTTGATTTGAGAATACAGTTGAGTGCTGTATTTTTAACCAATATCTGACTCAGCTTCTTGTAATGGTGACCTTAGCATAATGCACACATTCTTCCTCTAGCCTTTATTTTAAAACAAGTGAAAGTAATTCAAATCCCTCATCAGAAAGCATCACCAATACAGCTTGGGGAGCTTGTCTGACATGAATTTTAATCTGGAAGCTGTGTACTGATTAGACTGAAATAAATAGAGGAAGCTAATGTGACTTGTTGTTACTGTGCTGGAATCGACTTTCTTTGTTCCTAAATTCCTGTTAACATGGATAGTTTCGAACAGGTAGCTCTTAATGACTTGCCTCCTCTGTTTAGCTGTCAACACTGCATTGAATAGTGGGGCCAAGGGATTTTGGACATCTGATGTATACACTTAAACTGATCTTAGCAGTGTATTTGTCTAGGCTACTGCATCTGCTGGAAGTTTCAACACTGTGCCTGTTGTTAACATGGCATCTCTAAATGAAGGAACTGTTGTAAGAGTATGAGCCATGTCAAAGAGATCCTTAAAATGTTAGTGGTGGCTATTGCTGTTCTAGTTTTGCAGACAAGACCAGGAGAATGACTCACAGCAAAGGGAACATACTTCATTTTTTACTAGCCTGAGTCATGCGGTGAATTTGCCAATAAACCTCCCCACCCTTGAAACTGGTCTTGACTCACACGGAAGTGATGGAGAAAAGCCCAAGGCTCATGACCTGTTCCATGGAGCATTTAACACTTGTACAATTTAGATCTCCCTTGAGAGGGAAGTGTGGCACATTGATTTGGGCCATCAACTGAGCACAATGTGACTTTGAAATGGAGGAGTGGTGTAACTTTTCTAGCCATGGTATAGGAAAGAGATTTCTGCTTCCTCCAGCTCTGAACCCCTTCCTGAAGTGCCTCACTCTGGTCAGGCTCAGAGGCTCTCAAGCCTTCTGTGTTTTCCAGTGTTTAAGAGGAAAACTCCAGCAAGGTGATGCTTCCGTGAGTTACGCAGCAGCCATTCACAGCCTGATTGTGCACCTCCTCCTGCCCGGGGCAGGGGGAACTTCAGTCCTTTGCTTGACTACTTTGATTCCTTTAGAGAAAAAGGAGTAACAGCTCTACCTACCAGAGCCACTGAGGCTAAAAACATCAAGTGACCATCCCCTAGCTGGTGCTTGCAGAAGATGGGTTTGAAGATTGCTGCCTGAGCTCACAGGTTCAGCAGCAGAACACCACAGGCTGCTTTCCTGAGTACTCTCTCTTGCAAATCACTGAATAGTTAGGGTTGGAAAGGACCTTATATCCAGTTCCAACCCCCCTGCCATGGCCAGGGGCACCACACACTAAACCATGTTGCCTATGACTGTGTCCAGCCTGGCCTTGAACACTGCCAGGGATGGAGCATTCACAATCTCCTTGGGCAACCCATTCCAGTGCCTCACCACCCTCACAGGAAAGAATTTCCTCCTTATACCCAATCTAAACCTCCCCTGTTTAAGTTTGAACCCTTTACCCCTTTACCCCTTGTCCTTTCACTACAGTCCCTAATGAAGAGTCCCTCCCCAGCATCCCTATAGGCCCCCTTCAGATACTGCAAGGCTGCTATGAGGTCTCCACGCAGCCTTCTCTTCCCCAGGCTGAACAGCCCCAACTCTCTCAGCCTGTCTTCATACAGGAGATGCTCCAGGCCCCTGATCATCTTCGTGGCCCTCCTCTGGACTTGTTTCAACAGCTCCATGTCCTTTTCATGTTGAGAACACCAGAACTGCACACAATGCTCCAGGTGAGGTCTCAGGAGAGCAGAGTAGAGGGGCAGGATCACCTCCTTCAACCTGCTGGTCCCACTTCTTTTGATGCAGCCCAGGATACAGGGCAGCAAATCTGAGCTGCCGTCCTCTGCCAAAATGATGTACTGTCTCTGCAGCAAAAATTCAGGTATTTCCACCTTTGAACTCAGCTTCCTGGAAGATGTTTTGCCTTTTGACACTATAATTATCAAACAGAAATTTTAGTTGTGAAAGTATGTTTTATTACCTCAAAGTATTCATGTAAGAAGGCACTTTTGGTTACAGCCATACTAAAGCATCAAGTTTACTGCACCACTGTAGTTATATCATGGTCGGTGTGACACTGGTGAGAGTGATGTCTCCAGCAATGCACAGTTTGGTGATCTCGTTCAGCCTCTTCTCACGGAAGCTGAACTGCAGCAAGTGAGCATCGTTAACCGCTACCTTGAAGTGATCTGCCTCACAAAGGACCTGCAGCTGAAATAAAACCCAGACGTCAGCCAAAAGATAACCATTGGGCTTGTTTGAACCCACGGGCTTGAGCAGGCTGGCACTGCCTAATGGCTGCTGCTGCTAGCCGAGTCGGGCCCAGGATGAGCTGGTGCACCAATTTGTAGCTGCAAACACCACTGGTGACCTCTGGCTTCCCCAAAGCCCTACTGTACTCTTCCTCCTCCATGGTTTAGCCCAGAGTTTGCCTCCTCATGATGATAACTGTTTTCAAGAAGTGGTTCTTCACACAGTGAGAGCTGCATTCACACCAAATCTGAGCCTATTCTGCAGGAGGGAAAAGCTCTCAAAGAGAGCTTGGGTTCTATCAGGGAAAATGCTTTATAGACTGACAGCAGTATAAATAATGAGGCTCTAATAATAAACAGGAATAATGGAAGTGGGGAGAAGCTATACCCTGGGCACCTGGACCTGCAGGAGGGGTTAGCAGTGGCAGTGCTGTAGAACCTGTGTGCTGGACAGCCAGCAAAGAACACCAGGTGATTGCCCTAAAAGCACCTCTGGGAGCTGATGTGAAAGCATTGAGATCCTTACCACAAGTGTTATTACACAGCCCCGACCAACCTCTGCAGCACACTATGCAGGTGCTGTTGAGACTCAGAGACCCAGCTGGGTACATTTCTGTTACCTTGAAGGGTTTTCCAGCTTCAAATGGAAACCTTGGAGCTGTCCTTTCCTCCTTTCCCCAGTGATTGTGGAACATCGAATTACAGACAACAACCTTCCTGTTGTCTTCGTTGAAGCGGGGATTGAAGTGGAAGGCAATGTCATTCCCTTTCTTGAAATCCAGTGAAAACCTGCAATGACAGTCTCAAATTTGCTGTTTTTTTCTACAAAAACACTGGGCTTGACAAAAATAACAGCAAAAAGGCAGGAAAAAAAAACCCCACAGACCCTTTGGGGCAATGACAGGACATTTACATATTCATTGTGTGTAATATTTGATCTTACACCAGGTGGGTGTGATTCAGGAATGGAAAGCAAATTCCAGCTGCTGTGTTCCATCTGGCAGTGCCCCACAGAACCCTCCCCTGGCCCTTGGTGCTTGACACCCCTTGGTACCTGCTTGGATTGGGGTTGATGGACCCTGTGATGGTTATGAGCATCCGAGGGGTGAGTCCTGCCTGCAGGTGCAGCTCAAATGGGACTGTCTGGGAGACAATGGAGATGGGTGTTAGCAGAAAACATGTGTTAAAAGCCAAACACTTGGCACTGGCTGGCTCGTGGTGTGACAACCCCATGAGACAGCGGTCACCCATACCACCTCCCTGGGACAGCCAGCCCCACATCCCTCCCATGGACAAACAAAACTCAGCAGTAAAGATGCAGAAACCCTTGTAAACAATGGAGCTGTCACCATTGGAGGAGCCGGTCCCCCCTGTGGATGAGGGGGCCCAAATCCAGGGCCACTGAATGGTTGTCCTGGGGCAGGGTACGGCCCTGGTCCTGCTGGTGCTCCAGGAAATGCTCCGGGTGCTCCTGGATACGGTCCGTGTCCTGCTGGTCCTCCGGGATATGGCCCTGGTCCTCCGGGATATGGCCCTGGTCCTCCAGGATAGGGTCCTGGAGGACCAGGGTAGGCTGGGACCCCCCCAGGAGGTGGTGGCTGGTTCCCCCAGGAGGGCCAACCTTGGGGCTGGGGGGCAGAGGGGTTCGGGTTGTTGCCGGTGGACAAGGCATCAGCTAACTGTGGGCAGAGGGAAAAGGAAGAGCGGTAGGGAGGTGATGTGAGTCCTGGGGTCAGGTTGAGTCCTCCAGCATGCACCAGTGGTGAGAGCTCAACCACTGCCCAGCAGCTGGGTGGGGTGAGTGCCTGGGCATGGGTTGCCAGTAAACACCCACGTAGCAGAGGCGGATTTGGGGGTTAGGCAGGTTAGCAAAGACACTTCCCCACCCTGGCCAAAGATCCCTACTGCAAGGAGAGGCAACGCTCAGAGCCCCCACGTTGCTTTAAAGAACTCCATACTTACAGAGAAGCCGTCTGACATCGTTCCTGGAACAAAAAGACAAAGTCATTTGTAAGGTAACGTCATCTGAAAACAGAGATTTTTGAGAAGAGCTACGGTTCACAGCAGCAACCGGCTGGAATGTGATCAGTGCCCATCACGTACCTGCCAGGCAGAACCAACAGCTCCAGCACCACGGAACAAGCCCTCCTCTGATCCCTGCAGGAGAAATGGTCACCACCATGAGCAGCTGAACTCTGCAGGGGTGAATCCGACCCAAACACCCTCTGGATGAAATGGGCTGCTGGGGGTTGTTGATGCCATTGTTGGCCTTAAAGTGCTGCTGGTGTCAAGCAGACACTGATATTGCAGGAACCCCTCACCATCACCGAGCCACTTGAGCTGCACTGGGGCACGCAAGGCCCTGCCAGCCAGGCACCTTCTAAGGGGTGACAGCAGCACTGGGGGGACACAGCCACCTCCCTGCCCTGGCTGTGGGCTGCTGGCCCCCTGAGCAGGGCTCCGGGTGGCACACGCAGGCTCTGTGAAAGGGAAGGTGACAATGCTCTGCCCCTGACACAGCATGTGAAGGAGCAGAGCCACTTAGTGCCATGAGTAACGTGGTATCAGCCCACCTGTGTCACAGGGCAGCTCTGTCCTGTGCACCCACAGCCAGCATTATCCACTTCCCCATTCCCCACAGCATCATCCCAGAAAGGACTTCAGTTAAAGCCTAAACAAAAACCCCCGTGGGGGCCACAACGAGCTGCATGGGGTTACAAACATAGCACAGCACGCCAGGGAACACGTAGCCACCCCACAGCATGCAGGATGGATGCTCCCAGCAGGCCTGGAAAGGCACAAGGAGTGTGGCACTCATTGGGTGCAGGTCCCCTGTCTCCCCTGTGTGCTGCAGAGGGACACGCGTGCCGCTCTGGACCAGTGGGTAAAAGCTGCTTTACAAGTTGTATGAGCTCAGGCCGAGCCGCTCTGCTGCGCCAGGGCTGGACCATACCTGCCCACTGGATTCCTCCCGTCAAAGAGAGCATTCATGGAGGAAGAAGGAAGAGGGAGGAGAAAAACCCAGAGAGGCAGAAACCAGGAGAGAAAAGGAAAATTCCAAGTTGAAAACAGAAGGAAAATTCTCTCTGAGAGAAACACCAAGATTCAGAAAGGTGGCAGCAAGTCAGGGGTGACAGAACTCGAGGTTTCACAAGCAATAAACAACCCCTTTCCCTGGCCAAACGTTCACACTCTTGAGCCCACAGGGGCTTTCATTTGGCCTTCCACCAGCATCTGTTTGAACTGTGTGAACACCCCGTATCTCTCAAAGCTACTATTTGCCTTCTGGGGTTTCCTTTAAGCCCTTGAATTTGCCATTTGTGCACAGGGCAAAGCCGAGGGTGCACACAAAGCTCTTGCAGGCTTCCCAGGACTAGATCCAGCTGGATTGGGTTCTGTCAAGCCACGGGTACCCAGCTGTATAGTAAGGCTTGCGCTGCTGTGGTGAGGGGTCCTCCCCTGCCTGCTCTCCCCTGATCTCCCTGCAATACCTCAGGCAGAAGCAATGTCGTTCCCTTACCCACATTTCCTATTGCTTCGGCCCCATGCAATAAGCAATTCCCGTGACAGGAGGCTCCTGTCTCCGCACCAGGACCAGCGTTCCCAGTTCGATGTTTGTAACTGAGGATTTGAGAACCCACGGCTCCTCTGCCCTCAAACAGTAGGGCCGAGCTCGGGGCCCGGGGAGTCATCCTCGTTACCCACTGTCACTGCTGTGCTGCAGCTCTGCAGGGCTCAGGGGTTATTCACCCACTGCCGGGCTGCTGTGAGCACAGGACGGGCAGCACCTCCAAGGTGCATTTCCAGCAGCATCTGAGCTGCTGTCGATGTCACCTGGTGCTCCCTGGGCAGCTCAGCTGTGAGAAACACCCCAGCACAGACGTCTACAACGCACCTATGCTCACACAAAGCGTGAAAAACACCTCTTTGGGGAAGGGATACAAGATTTCTTCCCTTCGGTGCTATTTCTACAGTGACTTCCTGGGTGTCTCCAGCCTCCCGTGCACCAGTGCTCCCTCCACACGTGTTGTGGGGTACAGACAGGGCACCCCATGATATCCAACCACCCTTACAGTACCATAACCGCCCGCAGTCACCCGCAGCATCCCTAAAGCCACCAAGCGCTTCCAACGCCGCCGCTACCCTCGGAGCCCCCGCGCGTCCCAGCTCCCGCTGCCCAGCACCGAGCGGCGAGCGCAGCCCCAACCCCTTCATTGCCAACCCCCAGCCCCTTCCCCTCGGGACCCGTGCGCGGAGGCACCCGCTCACCCGTGCGGCACCTCCGGGGCAGCGCTCGATCGCACTGGGCAGCGGGACCCGCCCGCTAGGGGCGGGCAGCGGGAGCGGCCGCTCCCCCGGGGCAGGGCCCGCGGCACAGGGGCAGCGGAGCGATCCCAGTGGGCACCGGACCAGGGGGGAATGGGGCTTGGCGCGGTTCGTGTCTCCAGTGGGTGCCGAATCACACCGCGGAGGATTCCCGGTACCTGCCCTGGCGGAGCCAGTGCCTGCCGCGGGTCACAGCACGGGTGGGACTCGTGAGATCATCCAGCTCCATCCCCTGTGCAGGCAGGGACACCTTCCACTAGACCAGATTGCTCCAAGCCCCATCCAACCTGGCCTTGAGCACTGCCAGGGATGGGCCAGCCACAGCTTCTCTGGGCAACCTGTGCCAGTGCCTCAGCACCCTCACAGGGAAGAACTTCTGCCTAATATCTGATCTTAACCTGCTCTCTGTCAGTTTAAAGCCATTCCCCCTTGTCCTGTCATAGAACAGTATCATAGAATAGTTAGGGTTGGAAAGGACCTTAAGATCATCCAGTTCCAACCCCCCTGCCATAAGCAGGGACACCTCACACTAAACCATGCCATCCAAGGCTTCATCCAACCTGGCCTTGAACACTGCCAGGGATGGGCCAGCCACAGCTTCTCTGGGCAACCTGTGCCAGTGCCTCAGCACCCTCACAGGGAAGAACTTCTGCCTAATATCTGATCTTAACCTGCTCTCTGTCAGTTTAAAGCCATTCCCCCTTGTCCTGTCACTACAGTCCCTAATGAAGAGTCCCTCCCCAGCATCCCTATAGGCCCCCTTCAGATACTGGAAGGCTGCTCTGAGGTCTCCATGCAGCCTTCTCTTCCCCAGGCTGAACAGCCCCAACTTTCCCAGCCTGTCTTCATACAGGAGATGTCAGTCCCCAGTTATCTGCGCAAGAGAGGCAGCTGATGTGAACTTGCCTCACTAGGTAGTTCTCACTCTGTGGTTTCTAATACATTTACCTACCTTCACTGGTCTCCTGGGGCTGAAAGCGTATTATTTTTGGTTCACACATTATAGAGAAACATCAACTCCTTTCTGAAACGCCTTTTCACAAAAAGCAATTTCTAAAGCTAGTTTGCAAATTTGTTGGTTTTGGTGTGTGATTTACTGGGTGTTTTTTGTTTTAAAATGCACTTTAGGGACACCAAGAGCTTCATAGCAAATGCAGAACTTCCCGTTCCAACAAAACCAGTGCTGTGCACATTTCTGAATCTCTTTTGTATAAAATGCTACTCTTTGCAATAACTATACTATTAACTCCTCTTTTCAATCTTTTCAAAAAGACTGACATTTAGCACACACAGTTATGTGTGACAGCGTTATCTTCTCAACTTTATCTTTGTTTATAAGCTCAAGTGGGCTGCCTACCTGGCCACACACCTAATACCATTTGGGTCCCTTCTCCAACTTAAAACCATGAGAAACTGCTTAAATCACTGCAGATGTTACAGTTACTGTGCTTGTTATGTATATTGTCATTTATTTTTTTACAGCAAACACACAGGATCATAAGCGCACACACACACAAAACCTAACACCTTTCCCTACCTCCTGATAGTAAAAGCATGAGGTAAATCCCATCCATTAGCATGTAGTTGCAACAAATCCTACATAAATTCTAATGGAACTTTAAAGTGACTATAATGACTGTAACATTTGGTCTGCAAGAATGTGTCAGAAAACGATGGAATGAAAAGTGGAAATGTAGCTTTCTAAAATATTTCCATTATTTTAAAAGAATTAAAATATTTAACTAATGGATTAAGACTCAATGTAAGTGCAGCAGTAGGCATTTTAGGTTTGTCGGTTCACCCACAGAGGGGAAGAAGAGGGGAGATACGGTATTTCTAAAGATAGATCTAAAGATCTATTGGAAATTTCTGTTATTGAGAAACACCTCCTGTCATTTGGCTTTGCCACTATAAAATGAAAAAAGCAACATTATGACAGTAGTCTTTCCTGTCCTCACCTTCTCCACATCTTCTGGAAGCATGCACATGTCCTGCAACGAACGATTCAAGGGTATAACACTTATGATCAAAAGTGAAGTCGAACCTGGTCCTGCAGGCCTTTGTCAAAAGCCCCTCTCCAGCTTTCTTGTAGCCCCTTTAGGTACTGGAAGCTGCCCTAAGGTCTCCCTGGAGCCTTCTCTTCTCCAGACTGAACAAGCCCAGCTCTCTCAGCCTGTCTCCATAGCAGAGATGCTCCAGCCCTCTGAGCATCTTCATGCCCTCCTCTGGACTCACTCCAGCAGCTCAATTGTCCTTATGTCCCCAGAGCTGGATGCAGCACCGGGGGCAGGGAGAGGCCCAAGCCTTACTGAAGCTCAGTAAACCACAGGTTTCCTTCTAAATTTTGGGTGGTTTTGCTTCTCTTCAGGGACCACCAAGAAAAAAAAGCTTGAGAAGCTTTGGCTTTCACCTGAGTAGCAAGGCCAGCAGAGGAGCAGCACTGGAAACCTGTTAGTGGCAGTTTTACTGCAGATTAAGCGTAAATCATCTCCTACTTGCTCAGTGGGCTTCACAACTTAAAGCAATAGAAAAGAAAAAGGCTTGTTGAGATGCTGATCTGCTGCGAGGTGTTGCTACCAGAACTGAACAGCACAGAACGGAACAGAACAGGAGAGAACAGAACAGAACTACTTCAGTTTTAAGGGACCTATAGTGATCATCTTGTCCAACTGCTTGACCGATTTGGGGCTGACCAAAGGTTATTAGGTGACACTCCCTTTAATTGGTGCCATTAAATGCATAGTAAGTAGTTCTTCAAGGCAGCAGCTAAACTAAATGGCCTTTCTGGTACAAACAAAAGGCAAAAACCTCTAGATTTTGGTTTAAAGGTATTTTAGTGTAACTTCTTATGGTTCATCTCTTCTTATCTAAAAGATCAAGGCTTTGAAAGAGGGCAGCCTGCTCTCTGCTGGGACACCAGGCTGGATTTTCACACCCTGCAGTTCCGAGTAACACTTGTCACAGGAATTCAGACCAAACAGAAGCATGTCAAATGCTGATGAGAGATGCCAGGGATGACCAAGGGAGTGCGAGGCTCCACTTGGGGAGATGTTTAACTAGGGAGTGCTGCTTCACTTGTCTGCTACAGCGAGCAGACCTCACCACAGTAAATAGACCCAGCGATACCTCTGGGAATGTTTTAGGGCAAAGGGAGCTGGAGAGGATTGGAGCCAGTAATACTAAAGGATCCCTGAAGCACTGCATGAACATCTGGAGCTTCCTGAGCCTGTAACTAAAGCACAAGGAGACGGCTGCTCATGAGAACAACCCTTCAAGTCCTTGTTCCAGCATCTTTCTGAGAATATATTAACCAAGAGGTACACATGTGCAGAGCACATGTTCATAAAGTTGAGCAAACGGACACATATAAAGCAGGTCTCAGTGACTTCTGCCTTCCCAGATGACCAGATAAGGCTGTATTAACTCCATAGTGCACTGCTTTTCCCCTTCCACCTTAAGACATCCCACCCTCCTCCCCCAAATGTCTTTGGTAAGAGATATTTCCCTGAAAAACCTGTATTGCTATTTTCAGGAGTTCACTTGAAGGCTCCAAACATTTACCAAAAAGGCTTCCCTGGTTTTTTCCATTTCCAATGCCATAAGCCTCGTGCTTCCAATTATGCAACAGATACACAGCATTGAAAAAATGTTTGACCAAAAGCGAAAACATGACTCAATATTTGAGCTAATTTCTTCACTTGAAAAAGCCGAGCAGCAGCAAGGAGGAGGAGTGAAGCTGGACAGGGCTTGGAGCAACATGGGCTAGTGGAAGGTGCCTGTGGCATTGGGGTTAGAAGTGGATGAACTGTAAGGTCCTTTCCAACCCAAAGCACTCTGTTTATGATTCAACATACATGGGGCGGGTGCCAAGAGCCCTTTGCACGCAGAGCTATGAAACATCCACATTCTGCTCTGCTCCCCATCGCCTGAGTCATCCCGCTGTGACTCACATGGTCGGACACAGAGGTGTGGCGGCTGCGGTTTGTAAGCTTGGAATAGGGAAGACAGAGCTGCTGGATTCAGTGCCGGAGCAGCAGGCAAGGGGGCAGTGCATGGATGTGCTGGCTCTGTAGGAGACCTAAGTCCCAGAGATGGTGCCTCTCCCTTGCAGTATTGCAGCGCCTTGCCGTGCACGGCCTTGCAAACCAGGGCTAGCTGCTTCCCAGCAGTGGATAGAAAAACAGTCAGTTCTCAAAAACAAGCATATACTTGGGGCTTGGAAATTTATTTTTAAGCACTCATACATAAGTGTCCTGTTTGCTTTAGAGACTCTAGAAAGAAAATGAAACCCTGCTTGGCACCACATACAATTGAAAGCTCTGAATTGCCAACCCAAGATGTGGGAGAGACAGAGGAGCCAGGCAGGCGGCTCAGCCACTGGATCACACCATTCCTCAGGGACTTGGTTTCTGACATGCACTTCACTATGGACAGACACCTTCTCCTTACACAGTTTAATTTCCCTAGCACACAAGAGCCAAGTGGTATTTAATGGTGCGCTGGTTTTAGCACGGATGGAGTTAATTTTCTTCACAGCAGGTAGTATGGGGCTATGTTTTGGACTTGTGCTGGAAACAGTGTTGATAACAGAGGGATGTTTTCCTTGCTGCTGAGCAATGCTTACACAGAGTCAAGGCCTTTTCTACCCCTCTGCAAGGTCTCAGTCTGAAGAAGAGAAGGCTCTGGGGAGATCTTCAAGTAGCCTTCCAATATCTAAAAAAGGGGGCTACAAGAAAGCTGGAGAGGGATCCAGCAATGAGGCTGGAGATGAGCATTAGCTCATTTCCACAAGGGGTTCAATGTCCCTTCAGGACTGGGTGTACCTCACCCACCAGCTCTGGGTTCCCCAGACACTCAGGCACCATTTCACTGTACAATAACATACATTATTAAACATTTTCCTCTGGCAACCACCTTTGACAGGTTGCTCAGCAATAGTTTTGAAGTGCCACCATCTATCGAGTGCTGTTTATTGAAGGGCTTGCCTGCCATAATGTCATAGTAATGTTTACCATTGGGTTAATTAACTACATACTCTGGTAGTTTAAAAGAAGCCATTTAAGCCAAAGAACTTTATATATAAATGAAAGTTTGCAATTACAGCTGAGGAGTTATCAACCCTTTGCTTGGCCCCAGTACCCTTTACTTTATGCTGACTCATATCAGGAATTAACATCATCTTCTATTCTTGTGGCCTGCAAGTCTCCCAGAGGCAAAAGACCCCATTCCAATGTGCAACCTCTCTCTGTAAAGTTAAATAACTTCACAGTGGTAGTTTCAAACTGCTTATGGAAACTAATAAACAGAAAGCTGCTTCTGTCTTGTCTTTTTCATGGTGAATTAAAGGGAAGGAAACTAATCTAGAGGGCAAGAAGCTCAATGGCTGAAGAGATCCATTTCCCTTTACAAAGCAGAACAACGCACAGCAGTGCGATGTTATCAGTCTCATGAGCTCTGTGGCCTGACTTGTGCATGGGGTTGGCAGCAACCATCATATGCAACGTTTGGGCTGCAGATTTATCACTGAGGCTGTGCTTGGTGCAAACCCAAGGTGTTAAATTCAACCATCATCTCTCCTTCTTCTCCATGCAGCCTCACAGGCTGGGCAATGGGAAATGTGACGACATTATCTCCTTTCTCAGACGCAGGCGTGTGAAAAGGTCAATGCAGAGGAAGGTTGAGAACTTCAGTAACTCAAGTTTGATGGTAAAGACAGCAAAAGCAGCAGATACAGAGTGTTGATGCAGCATCATCCCTGCTGCTCACATATACCTTCACATATATGACCAAGTCTGGACTTGCTCTCTTCCCCTGCACCAGCTCCCTTTTATTCTCTATTATAAAGCACAAAGCAGAAGTCCCACCTTTGCAGCCTCCTTCTCCCAGGAAACAAAGTACCGGTGCAAAATTCCAGCTCATTCAGTTCCCCCTTGCTTTGGCAGTGCCAGGAGAGCAGTAAGTCCACCCAGAAAACTTCACCCAGTTTCAAGCACTGATGCTGTAGATGAGCAAACCCACACCACAGTTTGAAGCTTTTCTATTATTAAAGATGAATAAATGTGAATCATTTTACACTCTATGCACTGGTCTGAGCATTAAGGTGCTTTCCAAGAGTTAAGAGGGTCTTGTGGCAATTTGTGTCAACAGATCAACAAAAGTCCTCAAAGCTCCCCGGCCTCAAACTCCATAGTAATTCCCTCCTCAGCTGCAGCAAGCTCCATTTCATGTTGCCCACAGACCCTTAGAGAAGTTTTGCATCTTAACAGTATGAAATAACTGGATGAGGAATCCCTGCATTGATCCCAGCTGCCTGTGCAGATGTGTTTAACAACCCCTGTGGCTTGCTGCTACCAAAAAGGGAAAGTCCTGGTGCTTTTTAACTCATTCAACCTTGCAGATAACTAATCCAGCCTAAAAAACCAAAAGGAATAGCATTGTGCTGCAGGAGGGGGTTGAATCTGTTCAAGTCTACCCCCACCAAAAGCCATGTGTGCTGCTGCTGTTCCCATCTCTTTGCCATGGGAAATATGCTCAATAAGGAAAGTAAAAGCCCTGTGTTATATTGCACTCGGCACACAGAGTCGGAAGGAAAACATGAAGGCCAAAGGAAGGTGGGACAATCCTACCTGATCCAAGGCAGCTGCAGTATCAACCACTCCTAAGAGCATTTTTTTATTGCAACAGCAATCATAGGATCATTTGGGTTGGAGAAGACCTTAAAGATCACAGAGTCCAACTGTGATAGGTGGCTTTTGCCATAGCTCAGGAAACCAGAAGAGATGGTAGAGAGAGGAGCTTTGTCCCTGGCAGGTCAGCAAGTTTTCCTTCTTTGCCACACTGCATTTGATGCCAGACTTTTGCAGAGCACAGAAGTTCTTTCTCCTATGAGACCTTACACTGAACAGGGCTCAGATTTAAATCTTGTGTACTGCGTGTTTGTGTTCTTCCTGTAGCAGTCAAACCTAACACAGTGTAATATAAGTCTGTGCAAAGATGTGGGTTACAGCAACGTCGCGCAAACAGCACTGCAAGTGGCTAAACTGCAGTGGGGTTTCCCTATTTTCTATCAAGTTGAACGTTAAAAATAATCGGTCGCAGACACCGCCTCCTGCGCCAGGAGGATTCGCCTAGGCAGGAGGGCTGAGAGCAGCAGCGCTGCCCTCTGCTGATGGCAGCAGGACGGTGATGGGCCGCGACCAGCTCAGCCAGCCAAAAACCAGAGGGGCCACATCGAGCTCTGCCTTCACACAGCAGCCATGGTTTTTCTTTGAGCCACTCAGAGCAGTATTTGCTCAGTGTCACTCCACAGACACTCTCCTTTTAGGAACTGCTGACTCTGACAGCCAGTACAGACCAACGGGAGAGTATCAAGATGTCATTATTCCTCTCTACTCGGTGCTTCTCAGGCCAGACCTAGAAAACTGTGTTCAGCTTTGGGCCCTGCTATAGAAAAAAGATGTGGGCAGGATGCAGAAGATCCAGAGAAGGGTCACAAAGATGAATGTGGCCATGTGAGGAAAGGCTGACAGAGCTGGCCTTGTTCAGCCTAGAGAAAAGGCTGCTCGTGGGAGCACTGATCACCATGTTGCAGTATTTAAAGGGTGGCTACAAAGAAGGCAGAGACTCCCTTTTGACAAGGAGTCCCAAGGAAAAGATGGAGGGTGATGGGCACAAGTTACTCCTGGGGAGATTCTGACTGGACACAAGAGGAAAGGTTTTCACAATGAGAACAATCAACCATTGGAATAATCTCCTGGGGAAGCGATGGATTCCCCAACACTGGACCCTAAGGATTTGGCTGGGAAGTGTGGTGGGCCATTTAGTCTAGGTAATGCTTTACCTAGAAAGGTTGGACCAGATGATCCTTGAGCTCTCTTCCAACCTGGTGTTCTATGATTCTGTGATCAAGGAGGAAAATGGCAGATCTACCGATGCCATAATCTTCCAGGTTACGTGGTGCTGCTCATGCTCAGCTTTCCAAGCAGGAAAATAAGGACAACATCCTGGTTGAAATGCAAACAGACATTGAAGCACCTGTGTTAAAAAGCTGTCAAGATAACCAGCTCTGGGTCCTTGAAGAACACTGAGGATCTCCAGCTTTACGCAGCCCAACACACAGTGAGAACAAGCACCAGGCTATTAAAGCATTAATTCTTCCCACTTCTGATCTAACCTAAAATAGGATATCCCACCACCTTCTCTCTGCTGGAAGGTGTTGCCCTGCAACTGAAGGGAATACAGAGGAAATAGAAAGCACAAGATTCAAAACTCCTTTGGACAATTTCTATCACAGAAAGCACTATATATATAAAGTGCTTCACAAATTATCATGCAAATGAGGCACGTTCTTCTGAAAAGGCATCATAATACAGTTCTGCTTTTCATGAGCCTTTAACAGGTTAGCAAAATGGAGCATCCTGACCAGGGAAGATCACCCTTTGTTAGCACATACTAGGTTCCCATCAGAAGTCATAGATCCACCCCAGAGTGTAGATCTCATCTGTGTCATTTGCCCCCTTCTGAGTTTGTTTCAAGAATGGTTAAGTTCCATGTTTGCTTTTAATCAGACACAGAACAGTGTCAGGAACGGGGTGGTTCTGGTGGGCAGGGACATCAGGAGGTTCCTCATCCCCATTTGGAGCAGGGCCAGCTCCAAGACCAGCCATGCTGCTCAGGGCTTTATCCAGGCTGGCCTTCAAAGCCCCCAAGGACAGAGGCTGCCCAACCTTCCTGTGCAGCCTGCTCCAATGCTCTCCTGTCCTCACTGTGATAAAGCTTCCCCTTGTTATGCCTCTCTTGCTTTTAAACTCACACCATCATCGTTTTGGAGCAATACAAGCTGGTGTTTGCTTTAAAACACGGTCTTCATCACTAGCAGAGCTTTTCCACTTTAAACTCAAACTACAAATTATGCCCCCCTCATTTCACATTAAGGATGACAGCTCCAGCCTTAACATCCCTCAGAAACAGCTACTAACAGGCTAGGGCACTGCAGGATACCTGACTTGCACCCACCTGCCCACAAGATCCAACCACTGATAATTTCAATAACTCGTCCTCTCTAGAATCCCTCAGAGGAACAACTTCTGCAGAGCATGAAATTAAGTGCATATGGTGAACATGTGTTCCAGCTCCTCTTCTGAATGAAGATCTTCCCACTGACATTCTAGTGCAAACATGTCCCCACCAGGGTCAGGATCCCACTTACATTGCTCTCTGCCCGAGCTTTCTGCTCTGCCTCATTCAGCAGAACACTTTGTACATGGGGTTGTATCAGGGAAGTTACCTGGTTTAAAGCTAACTGGAGTAGTGGCAGAGGCCAGGGATAGGGAGATGTATATTAAGCCACGTGAAACAAATCTGGTGATTGACAGCACAGCTTGATGCAAGAGTTTATGGGGCAAGTACTCCAAGCATTCCCTCCCCTAATCACCGAAGAATCCGCAAAAGCAGGTGAGATCCTGTACAGACAACAGAACTAGGACCTTAAATTAAACCCAACAGCATGCCACTGGCTTCTCAGCACAACTCTTCCCCTCCGAGTGCCACGGCAAAGCGGGAAAGAGGGCAGAAACACAGGCCTTATTTCATCTCAGTCTCCCATTTAATAAGGAGGGTATGCTTCGGAAAGCAATACTACGGAACTGAAGTGTCTGCACTATTACCTTGACCATCCCTTTTTATTTCTGCAGGTGGAATTTTTAACTTAACCGTAACTTATGAACTGCTGCACAGGGGATACAAAGTCACCATTCTTCTGCCTTCACTGTCATCAACCTGAACAATCGGCAGATCTCTGGAACAGAAGTACCCACCATGGTGCAAACAGCTTTTCATGCTGTTTCCCACATAGCTGAGAGATCCTGCAGGCAATAGTGACCAACAAGAACTTACCTTGCTGTTACAGCCTAATGGGTGTCTGCACAAAAGCACATTTTTGGTTTGGGCTAGCTCAAATTCCTCTGAATTGTGAGAGGAAAATTTAAATTCAATCCTCCCACAACTACCCTGAAAATGCTATTTGGGAAAACTGAGCCAATACAAAGCACACCAACGTCATGTGTAACTAGCCATTATCCCTCTTCAGACCATGACCTTTCCTACTGCAACCTCTGCCCATGCACAAGTGGCACATTTCCAGGCATCAGTCACTCCCAGGTGGAGCCCAGACAGTGCAGAGCTCACTCCTCTCAACGTCACACATACCAGCATCCACCCACCAGGCTTGTCTGGATCCCAACACATGTCCCTCTCCAAACATCCCAGAGGGAAACACATTTTGTTGTGCTGTGCAGCAATAGTAACTCTTGCAGCATGCATTAGTTGATTTGAAGCTTATATTGCAAGTTGAAACTTGCATTTCTTGATTTTCCAGATGACAGTTAACACTATGATGTGTCTGGTGGATAACAGCTGTTTGAAGCATACGGAATTGCATTCTAATCATTGGAGTTTTGCGCTTAACTTCAGAAATAGGTATGAGAAGTTTCATCCTTACATAGATGCTCAAGGGCTTTTACTTAGCAGAGCTGAAGGACACTCACCTTTTGGACAGTGTGGAGGCAGTTTTGGCACTGGCTGGTCAGTGAACCAATGCCTGGGCACAGAAGTGCCTCAGAACTTGCCTGGAGCTAAGCGCCTGCCTTCACAATGGTAGACCAGAACTGACATACCTGACACAGTAGATCTAACTATGCACACAATGACCACTTTGCAAGACCCCTGGAATACTTTTCAAAACTAAATACTCCCCTAAGAATTATGTAGGTAAGTATTGCTTGGCAGATACCCTCCCAAAAATTCCATTACAGATTCTTGGGTCTGCAGGGCAGTCAGCAATTAACATAACTGGATCAACATTCCCAGGTCTTCATCTCTACCAATGCAGAAGAGGTGAAAGAAGTAATTTATTCGAGGAATCCAGAGGAGCACACAGTCCCACAGCCAAAAGTTAAGATAAAACACTGGCCATAGGTACTGTTCTAGTAACAGATGTAAGGATTAAATTCAATGCACAGACTAAGAGGAGCTTGTTTGCTAACCCTGAAGTGGATTAATATTATTTCCACTCTTTACTGCTCATTGCTGCCATTTTTACCTTCCTGAAAGAGTGAAGATGTGGGTAAAGGCAGCCCAGTGTGAACTGTTCTGCAAACAAAGATATATGAAGAATATAAATGCAACGATGAGCGATGCCCAGGCTTTGTAGTTCACCTTGCTGGCAAGCCTTGGAGTCTCTCATAGTTATCCACCCTATCCTACTGAACTCCTGATAAGAGAATGAAAACATTGGTTTGTGGGTAACTGATCACATCCAACTGTGTTAGTCTACTACTGGAATTGCTCAGAGCCAGGAAAATACACACACCACACTCTTCACAGGTGAAAACCAAGTCCCATTCCTCCTCTAGAACAAGGAAAACCAGGCGGGGTGTTTTTTTTTCTTCATTAGCAAGGCAGTTTGTGAACAGCAATACCTGAGACTGACATGCTCCAAGATAACAATGGTCACATCCACATTTAATATGCCTTACACACAGGCTGCAACATTCACAAAAGGAAGAGGAAAAACACTCACAGAAGTCAAGTCATTCTGATTTTATATTCAGTCTTTGCAAATCAAGGATGTCCTATTTTCACTATTCAAGGCAAAAGTCTACACAGGCATGTCAAAAGCAGTAAGTGAAAAACAATAAACACAACAGTCTTGAAAATACGTTTAATGTCTAATCTTATACAAAAGTGACAGCATTTTCAAAAAAATATCAAATCCTGTATTTATAGCTTCTCACTATCATACAGCAATATTTGTTTCATCTAAAGAAAATACAGCAGCAGGTGATAATCTATACTTTAAAGATGTGATTGCTTATATTTCATATTGTAAACAAATGCAGTATGTCAATCTCAAAGCACAAGTCAAAACGAACTTCTCAGCAATTTAACTCAAATGAGGCATAGAAATGTACAAATTCCATTGCAAAAGCTTCAGGCCAGAAGTTGCTCACACTTGACATAACATGTGATAAAGTTACTACACGGTATATAGTGACAACTTGAGTTTTTACACAATAGATTAACAGGTATACCCTTTTCACTGCTATGCAAAGAACTTTGCTCACAAAAACAAAGGGGTTATGAAACAGTTTCCATGACCTCAAGAAATACGAATATACATTGAAAAACATCCCATATATACTGAATTTTAGCCTAAGTGTTCCAGTACTAAATCCTGCCTATTTCAGGGAGAACCTAGAAGTCTAGTTACTTTTACAAATCCCCTTTCCCAAAAACCATTACTTGCTACGTTCGCTTTATCCTTTCCTACCTCTTCCCATTCCCTGCAAAGACATCCAGCCAGTGCAATCCTGAACTGGAGTGCTGCTACTGCATGACCCATTCATTCAGAACAAATGTTTTTATTTGATTTATTATCTAAGGCTGCAGGTATCAAAAAAAGCACTTGAGCAAACATAGTCAATGTTTTCTTATATTAATTTTAAATTAGTCTTGCCAAGGTCTACGCCAAGTCTGTTTGGGGGCAACTGAGGCTTATTTACGGTTAGTGAAGACTTGCACTTTTGGCTTCTATTTCTAGAGTTACAGATGCTAAGTTTTAAGCTGAAACATTACAGTTTCTGTTCAGCTCCAGTATTGTCTTTCTAAAACAAAAAATACACATACCTTTTCTATTAGCTTCCATAACTTTAGATTAAAACAGCACCAGCTAACTGCTTTCTTCTGCAAAAGTACTGCAGGACTTTTCCATAAAGAGATGCCATCCAGCAGGAGCTTGACACACTTGAGAGGTACACCAGTGCCAACCTTGTGAAGTTCAAAGTGAAGCGCAAGGTCCTATACCTGGATCAGGGCAATCCCAGGCACAGCTACATGTTGGACAGAGAAGTGATTCAGTAACAGCCCTAAGGAAGACTTAGAGGTGTTGACTGATGGGAAACTAAACATGACCCAGCAGAGTGCACTCACAGCCCAGAAACCAACCATACCCTGGGCTGCACCAAAAGGAGGTCAAAGGAAGTGATCCTGCCCCTCTGCTCTCATGAGACTTCACTCGAGTATTGTGTGTAGTTCTGGTGTCCTCAACGTAAGGACACAGAACTGCTGGAACAAGTCCAGAGGAGGGCCATGAGTATGATCAGGGGACTGGAACATCTCCCACAGCAAGACAGGCTGAGAAAGTTGGGGCTGTTCAGCCTGGAGAAGGCTGTGTGAAGACCGCATAGCAGCCTTCCAGTATCTAAAGGGGGCCTATAAGGAGGCTGGGAAGGGACTCTTCATTAGGGACTGTATCAATAGGACATGGGGTAACAGGTTCAAACTTAAACAGGAGAGATTTAGGGTAAATATAACTCTGCGTGTGGTGAGGCACTGGAACAAGCTGCCATGGAAGCTGTGAATGCTACATCCCTGGCAGTGTTCAGTGCCAGGTTGGACAGAACTTTGAGAAAACTGGTCCAGTGTGAGGTGTTCCTGTCCATGGCAGGGGGTTGGAACTAGACGATCTTAAGGTCCTTTCCAACCTAAAGCGATCTATGATTCTATAAAGGCTAAACTACAAACAAACATCACCACCAGGTCACCCCATTTGTTTTTAAGAAGTCCATCACACACATGCAGGAAGCCACAATAAGGTACTGGAAGAGAATCACCTCACTTTCACAGTTCCATGATACAAAGACTCCCTAATGGATACTATATTAAGCAAAATTTGTTCCTAATTCTACCTACAAAGGCTAAGTTAGGATATCCCCAGCTGGGGATAAAACAAACCACTCATGGCCAGAGTCTAGGCTATGAAGTACCACAAAGAGTGCCAGAACTCCTCACTGACACGTGGCTCTGTGTCTTGGTAACACTAAACTAGCATTGCAGCAAGCCCCTTGCATGCGCTTTGCACAGATATGGCAAGAATATGAAAACTGACTGCAGTGCCCCTTCAGAGGGGGAAGACATCTACGCAGCAGTGCACAGGCTTCTAGACATTCAATTACTCCTAAGTTACACTTATTCAGTGAGGTATGCAGACACCTTGGGTGAGAACAGAGGACTTCTCCCTGTTACAACTCCCAGGGAAACTCCAACGAGACATCCTCCTTCTCAACTGTGGCAGTAAGGATCTTTGTAGCTGACAGAACTAAACACCATGCCAAAAATGGCTGGGAAGGGAATTGTCAGATTGGGATTTTTTTTGATCTTTTATGCTCAAGTTCAGTTTCCAGGGAGTTCACACCACGCAACAGCAAAGTCAAATTTTAAATGACTAGAACCCAGGTTAGAAATAGGGAAGTACCTTACCTAAGTGGGAATCAGTTTCTCTTTACATAGACCAAGCCAAACTTCCAACCACCACAGAATGAGAACCGGCAAAATGATGTCCTCATTTGCATGCATAAAACTCACATTTGTTGATTCAAAGTTAACTGCACATCCAGGTTATTTATTTTGCACATAAATGCCTGTTTGTGAACACGAACAGTGTGCTGACAGGTCAGACCAAGTATTTCAACTGTGTATCTTCTCCTCCGTAGTCCCAGACTGAGCAATAAGGTTCGAGTATATACAAAATGCTGAGAAAACCTTCAAGTTCCCATGCTCTGTCTCTTTAGTCTGAATGACTGTAGAATGTTGAAAAATCAGATTTCTTGACTAAAATCTTGAAACACTTTTTATTGACATTTTAGAACAACCTGAAAATAGACAAAATATGACTATCCATCCATTCAGTGACCAGCACAAGTCTGGCAACAAGACTTAAAGCATTCATGGAAATTTAATAATTAACTTTTAAGTCCTTGGGCCTGATTCCTTGTAATTCTTACTTGGCAGCTCCCATTTTTCCAAGGAATACTTGCTAATATAAGATCCACAGATGTTTTATTTCTGCTCTTCGTAATTCACTTTATTAAACCAAACCATATACCAGCATATGAGCAAAGATTTATGCAAACTGCTCCTTCATACCTCAAATGCACATACAAGAGGCAAGTATTCTTCATAGCCCCCAACATTACTGAAACAAAAACTGTAAAAATCTCTGTAAGTAGTGGATGAAGGTGGAAAACTACAGTATTTTGTTGCCCAGAATGTATTCAACGGTAAGGCTGCAAGAGACAATAATTCATGGTCAATACAGGCTTTTCATAAAGCAATTAATTCAGTTACAAAAATTCTTAATTAAAACCTAATTCACCCTTGTAACATTTTATTCCCTCTGTATGTGCTCCAGAAGCAATCCCTCTGGATCACAGAGACTATTTTCTCTTTCAGAATTTATTACAAGAATACCTACCTTTTTTTTGCCTTCTAGAGAAGGCTTTCTATGTAGTGGAAGACTATTGTAATGTAAGGCTTAGACACACCCCAAGTTGATGTAATTTTACCATTCTAGGATATTTAGTTAAGCATTCAAGAAGTTAGCTACTATTCCACTGACTACAGAAGGCAGATGTGCTGAAATTCCTAACCTGCACTAACAGATCTTACACTACTGAATTTCCACACCTAAAAGTGTAACATTTCTAGAGTAGTTCAAGACCAAAATGAAATACTCACATGGGGACCACTAGGCATTGATGGAGCACCAGCAGGACCAGATGGCACTTGAAAAGGATTAGGGGGCGTAGGATACAGTCCTGGAGCTGGATATAATCCTGTGGGTGGAGGAAATGGACCTGGCGGTGAAGGTCCCCATGTTCCAGGTGGGACCGTACCCCATGGTACTGTTGGCGCAGCCCCTGGAGTCTGGGTAGGAGCGGAATATGGCCCTGGGGGTGGATATGGCATGCTAGGTGCAGGATACTGCCCTCCTATTGTTGGTCCCCATGCTCCAGAGGGCATGGATCCCCATGGCCCAACAGGAGCAGGAGGTGCAGCTGGCTCTGTTGGACCACCATAAGGTCTTGGAAGCTCTGGAAAGGGCATATTTGGTGGAGGATATTGCCCTGGTGGGACAGGACCTGGCACAGTTGGGGGTGGATATGGACCACCAGGAGGAGGAGGAAATGGAGCAGGCGGTCCAGGGGGCATTGAAGGATACATTCCTGTTGGTGGAGGTCCAAATGGCATAGTGGAAGCGGACGTATTTGGTGGCAGTCCAGTTGGTGCCATAGGGGGAGCGCTTGGGTTGTTCCAGGGATTTGAAGCTGGCCAACCCTGCGGTGGCTGACCAGGTTGCTGACCAGGTTTTGTACTGCTCACTTTGGAGGTTTTAGCAGGAGATTGATCTGGTAAAGCATCTGCCAGCTAAAAAACAAAGCATCAGTGAGAATGTAAAATGTCTACTGGACTTAACTAGTTGCAGACATTCACCCACTACGTGTGTACATTTCAGCTGCCAAAATGGGGAAAGAGCTCTTTGCTGCTGCACAGAGATGATTACATTTATTTTTGTGCATCTTCAATCATTAAGGAAAAAGGCATTCTGACATGCTGCAGTTAGCAAACCAATGGTAGAAAGTGACCAACCATACAGAGCAATAAGCAATTTTGCACAAATCCAAAAGGATTTTTATAGATTGCCATTATAACTATTCAGACACTATTAAAGCACAACTCCTTTGTTAATATCATAGTAGAAAAGAATCCACAAAGTGCCCAGCAACTTCATGTGTTTAATCCACAAATTGCTACATCTACCCAAAAGGAAAACACTGCAGCTGCAGTACAGAGGAAATAACCTCTCAACTGTAAGCTCCCCTTCTTCTTAAGAAAGTACATCAACTTTTAGAATGAAGTAACCAACTGGCTAATCTTCAGGAAAGAAAAACTGCTACTTACCGAAAAGTCATCAGTTCCAGACATTTTTTCTGAAAATTAAGGTAAGATAAAAGTTAAAATTGTTGAAAACAATAAAGTATTTCAAGCAAGAATTAGAGACAAACTCTACATTTGTATCATTTAAACCACAGTAAGTGTTGAACTGAGAGCACCTCTTAGCAGTGGTTTTGTTTAAATGACTGGCCCATAGAGATGGGTGCTATCCAAATACTCCCCTCTTGATAAAATTCTCATGAAAAGGCAAGTCTTCTGCCTCTACCTGTCTCATGTCAGACAAGAATGACACAATGTAAATGGGTCACACTACACTAAGAAAAATTATTTAAAGTATTTATACCAAGCACGAAGCCTACCCAGACAGTGATGCCTGGCAAGTATTCAAGCTCTTCTCTAAACTGGGGCTCAGAAAAGGTAAGGCAGGCTGCTGCAGATGAAGTTAATGCTTCTAAAACAAAACATGATTAAATACCCACACAGATCCTATTGTCAGAAATAAAGAATATAGTTTGCTGGTGCTTTATCCTCCATTTCAGAACACACCAAAGATAGCAGATGCTCTTATTTACATTCACTGTTACCAGCAAAACTGACCATAGACATAGCAAAGATGTCATTAATGCATATCTGACCTTACAAGAAACATTGGAAACAGGGATCAATGAGTCAGATGCTGTTTTTCCATGAAGGCAACTACTGCACTTAAGAGCTTTCTAGAGCTTCATCTCAATGAACACTGACTGGTTTTGTCAATCTTCATTACCCATACAAAAGGGCAGCTGAAGGTATATTCAGTTTGACTGACTGACAAGAAATACTGAGTAAAGGTGAAGGACTGTTAAAAGGATGACCAGGAGCACGTGAAATAGGTGGACATGCCCTAGCGCAGCCAGAAGGTTTTAGGGAAGAGTGTAGGAGACAGAGAGGAACATAAGAGAAGGAAAAATACTAAATAAATTAAGAGCACAAATACTACTGCCAAGTAGACCCCCACATAAATCTATCTTTGTTTTTCCTTCTTGATAGTGAAGACCTTTTAACACAGAGATTGGTATCAGGGATGGAGGTTTGTGCAGATAGCCTGTGACAAATGGGTTTATGAGCTCCATTAGATTATAAATTACATAATGCAAATAAAGCATATATAAACTAGTCTTCTCTGAAACTGTTTTGTAATTTTATTGCTGTCAGCATAATTTCCTAATCTTAGGTCAGTAGAGAATCAGAACAAGGGCCCATTTAGCTCAGCATCTTATTTTATCTTCAACAATGACTAGCAGGGAAGAACAGGGATGACACCTCAATACTTCAATGATGCCAAACTCAGACACTCCTGAATTTGAAGGCAATTTCTATAAAATAACAACCCTCAGATAATTTATTTTCCACCAGCACATCTAGCTTCCCTGCTTGCAGCTACAGCATCCATTGGCAAAGAAGTCCACAGAGTTGCTATTTGTCACACAAAAAGGCACCTTCTTTTTTGTTCTGTACCTGGATCTTACAGTTCCAGATATTGCTCCTTTACTCTTGCAGCTGAGGAATCAGTGAGTCTATTCTTACCCACCCTGCTTGTGCTGATGATTATTCTACAGATTTTTATCATTTTCTTTCAGCTGTTCCTTCTCTGAGGCTGAGCTCTTTTTCAGTGACCCTTGAACAGCAGCTATTCCATACCTTTGATTATTCTGACTGTGTCTTTTTGAGTCTTTTCCAATTTTTCTGTATCTTTTGAGATGACTGACAAGAATGAACCACAGAGAATTCAAGATGTGGGATAACCACTGTTTTATACAGTTTCATAATTATGCTCTGGTTTGTCTCCTGTTCTCTTCCTAATGCTTCTTACTGTTTCATCTGCTTTTTGATAGCTATGGAACTTACGCTTTAGTAGCTGTATTTCACTCCTTGGTGTTAAGGGTCAGCCCATGATGTTACATATGAAATTATATGCACCACTCTATATTTATCTACTCTACATTACATCAGATTTATTGACACTGAATTATGTCTGCCATTTTAGTACCTATTACCTAATCCTAACTTTTCTGAATGGCTTCACATCAATAAGACACTGCTCATCTCATTTCTTGAGTTATTTATGACTACACTGAGCAACCCAGACTCCTGCGGAATCACAGTGAACTTCTCAAGATACACCTTATCATTTAAATAAACCTTTTAAGAAATACAAATAATAGGATCACAGAATGGTTTGGGTTGGAAGGGACCTTAAAGACCACCCAGTTCCAACCCCCTGCCACATGCAGGGACACCTTCCACTAGACACGGCTGCTCTAAGACCTGTCCAACCTGGCCTTGAACACTGCCAGGGATGGGGCAGTGTTCTCTGGACAACCTTTGCCAGTCCCTAATATCTAATCTAAATCTCTCCTCTGTCACTTTAGAGCCATTCCCCATTGTCCTATCTCTACAGACCCTTGTCAGAAGCCTCTCTTCAGTCATACCCTTCAGGCACTGGAAGCTGTTTTAAAGTCTCCTTGGAGGCTTCTCTTCAGGCTGAAGCTCTCTCAGCCTGTCTACACAGCAGAGATGCTCCAGCCCCAGAGCATCCTCATGGCTTCCTCTGGACTTGCTCCAGCAGGTCCAAATCCTCCTTATGTTGGGGGCCCCAGAGCTGGATGCAGTACTGCAGGTGGGGTCTCACAGGAGCAGAGCAGAAGCGAGAAAAATCACCTCCTTAGAACCGCTGGTCACGCTGCTTTTGATGCAGCCCTACACTTAGCCTTGTTGAACTTAACAAGGTTCACACAGGCCCACCTCTCCAGCCTGTCCAGGTCCCACTGAATGCCATTCCTTCCTTCTAGTGTGTCAACTGCACCACACAGCTTGCTGGTGTTGACAAACTTGCTGAGGGTATGTTTGATCCCACTGTGCCTGACAAAGACATTAAACAGCACTGACCCCAGTAGTGACCTCTAAGGAACACCACTCATCACTGGTCTCCGCTTGGACATCAAGCTGCTGACCAAAACTCTTAGAGTGTGACTACCCAGATAACTCTTTATTCACCAACTGGTCCACCCATCAAATCTATACAAGCACAAACATTTGAATATTTGTATCAGATGAGATACTCATTGATCTGAATCATGTATTTGTTTCAAGTTGAGAAACAAACGGGAAAGTGGTTTCTATTCCTGTTGTTAACAGCTCAGCCGTTAGAGAGGTATCTACCAGAAAAAGCAGAATTTCTCTCCAACAGATACCTCTTACGTTAAGAGTTCATTAGTTTTTGCAATGAACCATGTTCAGTAATAATAAGAAATTGATATGTGCTTCTTGGTGTCACTGTTTTTCAATTTACCTGTACAGACACAAAAGCTATTTAATCTAACCTACAATATACAATAACTTTTTTACGTAAGTGCACATGTAAATGTATTCATAAGCAAAACAAAAAAACCCGAACAGGTTAGCAATGCCAAATCAGACCAAGAGAATCAGCCTTTCTTTAGGCAGATGGAGAGATGGGATAATACTCCCTGAAACACAGACCTACAAGACAGTGAAAAAAGCCACGAGAAGAAGTTGGAATATATGCAACAAGGAAGAGAAGGAAGAAAGGAAACAGGCCTAAAGCAAAACTTCAGAAGAAAATCCCATGATCTTTCACAAAAATGACAGGGAGTAGTAAATTCAAGTCAAAGCAGCAGATGAACACAGCTGAAACAGGCCTGGTCACAAAATATCAACAAGTATTCCCAATATTTATCAGCAGATAATTTCTAAGTATTTGTGCCATAAAAATTAAGGAAACAATTCTGCTGCATGACTTATGGGAAAAAAAAAATCATAATTAAGCCTATCTTATAATGATATTTAGTAGCTTTTTTACTTTGGCAAGCAGACAAGAGCAACATTTGTTGGCAACATTTGGCATAACTGAGTCAGTGCCAAGCATGTCAAGGATCCTCTTGCAGACAGGATGGCCTACTTCAGGGACAGTTTTTAAACATGCATTTAGTCTGGGTTGTGCTGCCATAGTTTAATTAAAAAACCCTGAAATTACCATTAGACACATTCAGACAACATATGAACTTAAATCTAGAATATATATATTCAAGTTGTTCAACACTAGCATAAGGAATTTTGGTCAAAACCTTAAGGAATATATAAATTACATTGGGAAGTCTTGCCCAAGGCATTCACATGCTCACAAATTAGTCACTGTCAGACAGAAGACCTCCAAGTAACTCAATTTTAAAGTCCCCAACGGATCACATGTGTGCTCAAGATTTTAGAAAAATGCACTGAATTGAGCCTTGACTAGAATTTTAGACTCAGTAAACAAATGGATTCCCATTTCCTGCTGAAGCCTTCCGGAGCAGCACTGCACAAGCACTGATACAAGCAGAGAAGAGTCAATGTCACAGACATCTGTTTTGACACACTTAAACTCTACTTCTAATTACTCTTTCCTGGAGTTGGGGGATGAACGAGTGACTGGAAGAAGGAGGGTTTAGGAGTCTAAGTATTTTGGCAGGGTACAGAAAGACTACAGAACTGGCAGCATTCAAACTTAAGTCCTGCTACCATCCACTGTGCTCTAAGATAAGATTTCCTTTGTATTCTAAAGCCACGGCCTCTGGAAACATCCCTGCTTTCCAGAAGCCAGCTCTGGATTGCTGGTCAGGGCACCACTGCTCAGCCCCCTCTGAAACACATATGGCCAGAAGTACAGAACTAAAGCAATGGAGAGAGCAAGATGAAAGACATTTGTAAGAAAAAAAAAAAGGCATCTAAGAGAAGAATCTCTCTCATGCTTTATCCAAAAGAGAAATGAGAAGACA